>JAZHYW010039839.1:0-92113 GCA_037355805.1 Ixodes ricinus
CCTTTACACTGCCCTCTACGTCTTCCCCATCCTAGAGTACTGCTCCACAGTTTGGCATCCTCACCAGTCATCCCTGCAGTCCCAGCCTGGAGGCCGTTTTGCTACGTCGGGCCGCATATATATACGTGCGCGTCGTACCGATCCGGCCGCCAGAATTTGGCCTACCGGAGTGCCGCCCAAACTGCGCTGTACCAGACCTCGAGGATGGTGCAGCCTTCTTCACGTGAGACAGCTCGCCTCCATCCGTCTGTTTAGTCTGCTTTTTGCAGCCCTCACTACTCCGATATCCCAGACCGCCCTCGTCTGAACCTGCGAACTGGTGCCGTTCAGCCCATCCTCGCTCGCGCAGCTCCGACACCTCGAGTCGTGCCCGCTACGTGCAGCCTCAGTGTGGCTTGAGGCCTACCCTCTTCAATGACTCACTCCCTGCCACTCCCAACCCTGAGGACATTAGAGCGCTCGAGTGTGAGGGCAGCAAGATATCTGTAGCTGCATCAATGACTAAGCGTATCACATTGTGTGTGTGTGTTTTGTTATAATTTATTTTATTTATTTATGTGGGTTATAAAGGGTCAGTTCTGCGGGCACACAAGTTGCATGGGCCCCCGCCTTTCCGCAGAGCTCGCACGCCCTCCATACTCCTTTACTCTTGAAGTGCAATAAAGTATGAAGATATGTAACTTCTAGCACATGTATTTTCATGGCTACGATTCCGCGATGTCCGGAGTGCTCCAGAGCCAAAGGCTCATGTCGCAGCGCCGTTGGTACCACAATACGTGATCCCTATGTTAAACATACTCGTTGCGTCGATAACTTAGTGTCCTTGCTCTAGAATGGCTGAAACACACCTTCTCTGGGTTACTGACGCTTCAGCTTTGGACGGCGTCATGCACACAGAATGACGTCTCTGGTGTTCTCTGCCATACTCTCAGCCCTAATCGGCGGTTTGGTTGAAGGTTCCAGCATGAGCACATTTCCGGGATTGTGTGGCTCGTCCCCGATCTTCGGTAACGCCTGTCTAATCACCCGCGTCTACATTGTGTTTTTCTTTTTTGTCAATAGATCAGGTCGTTGTCATAAACTGCCAGCTTAACATACTGTCGCTGCATGCGTGGCGGTAGAACAGAAGGAACCGGATTGTGCGGGCCCATTATCCCCAACCCTGGTTGGCTTGGTGAACCGTTGTGATGGTCACATGTCGAAAGCGTAGCTGTGAGACCAACGATGTGGCATAGACCCGCGCCCAACTCTCTTGACAAAACATGCGCCGAAAGCTTGCGCCCGTGACTTTCTCGGGCAAATAAACGCGCGATACACAATAAGAAAATATTTGCACAAAGTATGGCTATTCATTAGCCGTATTTTTTTGTTGAACATATCCATTGACCTTTGCAACGGTGAATGACCCATACTAGGAGATAAGCCTTCAACAAACAACCAGAATAAAGCTCGTTCAGTTAAAGCCTTAAGACGAGCCCTTTGAGCATATTCTTTTCTAGTTTCACTTCAGTTTGACCATTTTACACTTGAATGCGGTGAAAACCAGGTCAAAGACAGGACGCAGGCGAACTGCTGTAAGGTTCAAGATTTTGACTCCGAAATTCGGGGACAAAGTAGATAATACCAAACACAAAGTTTCCTACTTGTGACTTTCCCTTTGCACCATTGCACCGTGCACAAAACACTGCCAACGTTTGTCCCACACTCCATTACTAAGCGAGGAAACAGAACTCAATCACATTGAGACGGTTCTTTCACAGCTTAGCGCACTCGGAACGAAACTTGCGTAATGCGGGTTCTTGGCAATGACCCACCTGGCGGCAGATATGGTTCCGCGGACGTCGTTCTGTACAGACGTTCCATGGATGTAATGCGGTGTGTGGTTAAGACATATGTTTCGCCAAAAGCTCTTTACGCTCTTAAAAAAAAAAAAAGAAACGCAGAAGGCACGGTCGTTATTGCTTAGAGTTCACGGCGGAGGTTGCTTTCAGGTAACCAGTGATACCCGCACTGACGTTTGTGTCGTCTCAACTGTACCGGCCTATTTTAAGTCTAAGGTAGAGTGTTCAACCTAAGCACCTTGCAGGACTAAAGCATGAAGATGGTGGCATTAGCAACCAGCTAGTGCATCAGCGAGTCCACAAGTTTTCTAGGGACTAAAGCCATATAGTTACAAAAATTACATATTCAAACTTTCCTTCCTTCCAAGAACAATAGCTGATTGGAACAAATTTTACCCGATCTCGTAAATGGAGCAATTTTTACAGAGTTTCTGGCGCTTTGTAGCAAGAGCGCATCACTAAAATCCTTTCTAGCTACTGTCTCGAAAGAAACGAGCAGTATAAATAAATAACCAACAAAAACCCCTAAGCATGACCCATTTTTACAAAAAAAAATCATGAGCAATTCCACTCTATGAAGGTGGATGACCAGCGAAGCTGTTTAGCACACGACACAGACGTGACACAGAATTTTGAACAAAGGTACGAACACATTTATTGTCTTGATCGGTGGTCATCGTGACGAAAGGTACGCACACACATGTCGAGGACTATCGTCGCCAAGAGGAGCCGGAGGAAAATAGACGCACGCGACGGGACCGCCACCCGGCGGAAGGAAAGGAAACTAGGCACGCAAGCGCTTGAAACGACGACAAAGAGAGGGCGGTGCGCTTTCTTCCTCCTTCTCCTTCCCACTAATTTTCCAGCTAAATTTAGCGGGAAAATTTCTCCGCTAAATTTATGGGGAAAATGAAGTTTTTGTTGACGTACACGAAAAATCCACGGAACCCTAGCCATATACAGCTCTGCTGTAATATACGCGACAAACGCAGGAGCCTTTGTATAAAACTCTTTCTATGGACATCAATGTCCGTTTGAGAGCCAGCAATTAATTGTACGTAAATCTAACTGCGTTACGACTTTTTGAATTCCACTGTGAAGCTTTAAGTGAGCTTCCGCAGGCAGCACGGCAGAGAATGGCCAAACTTGGCCCAAGTTTTCCAATCCTAGGTGCCAAACTTGGGCCCAGTTAGGTTTTTCTCTAAGCCCCTACTTAGTGCCAAAGTACTTGTCGTTGGCTTTGCTGTTTTTGCTTTGCCATGTGCCAATCGTACAACCAGCAGTGAAGCCTAATTCTCGCATTTCCTGAAAAAACTAATGCCCCAAAAAGCCAGGTGGCAACCGAACAACCGCACTGATGCCTAACTCGGGAACGTCTTCTAAATTTAAGGTCAAAATACCCAGACTCTGGCTAACGAAAATGAAGTTTGGTTACACCTCGGCGTTCTTGAGATTTCGGGTCTCTAAATTATCAGACAAAAAGAACAGTTTTGTCCACAGAACTGATGCTAGATACGTCGGCTGCCATATTGCCCGTAGTAGTCTCGTATCGTGAACAGTAATAATTAAGCGAACACAAACGAAAGTATATTAGACAGCTTTAAACGTTAGAAACCTGATTGTTCTGAAGAGCTAAAGAATGCGGAAACAAACTATCACTACAAAAATCTCGAATCGACTGATGGGATGTTGCTTAGGATTTCCCACTTGTCGGAACTGCGAAACTGAGAGCAAAATCGCAACAAGCAAATCAGTCGTAAGCGGCGCACTGTCCTTCTGGATTTATTGGCTATCATGTGAAATCTGAACTTGAATGTAACTTTCCGGTGGTCTCAGAACAGCAGCCGCCGTTTCGCTAAAAAAACCTAAAGTTAAGTACACCTAACGTTTTCTTTATGCTTCTAAATCATCGCAGAGCAAATATTCTACAAATGACCTGGAATTGAGGTTGCTGCACTTGAGTCTATATTGTAGAAAAACGTGCGTTTGTACAATTATTTTCTTGGTTTAATGAGGGAACAAACTGACAAGCTCGAGTGTGACCGCTGGCTGCGCTTTGTAGGAAAGTATTGTTTTAGAGCGCAGGCTCTTAGGCGCCCGTTTCCGGCTTGAGCGGTGTCGCCGTCGGCGTAACCGCGCGGTACATTATGGGAAACGTCCCATAATTCACCCCACCGAAACGTCGCGTGACGACGAGCGTTTCGCGCTTGAAAGAAGGAGGGAGGAGGAGAGGGTACGGATGAGGAGGAGTGGTATACCCTACCCTCAGTACCCTCCTCTCTCCTCAAGAGCTGCGCTCTAAATCGGCGTTCCAGGGAGTTGTAAACATCTTTCATTTTTGGTTTTTTCGTCGATTCAGAGCATACAGGTTTTATTTTTTCGTTACTATATCAGCATCAGCACTTTTCGCCGCCTAGCTGTTAAATCCTTGTTGATCAAATGGACAATGTGAAATGACCTTTCTTAATGTCAGCAGTTCTAGGGTTGATATAAGCCTCTCCGTTCTTTCGATGCCTCTTCGAGCCAGGACTTTGCAAAGCGATGCTCGTATTTCTTTGTGTAGTTGCAGCTTTGCTAGCATGTTCCGATGCTGCAAAATTATCGGAACAGCAGAGGAAAGAACTTCAAAAGAAGAGTTCCAATAACGCTTGGTTGGTACGTACCTTGTTTATTTGAAATGGGCAGGCTTAGCTACTGCTTGTGTAAAGATGAAAATAGGTCGAAATGTAAAATGATAAACAAACTTCACCATTTTAATTTTCTTTAATATTTTAGTTGGTAAAGGTTTTACATTTAACTCTGGTTCCCGGCTGGAACGTGTGCTCTTCTGGTATTATGTATTTATCATGTCGTTTATAGTGCGCCAGGTAATGTCGTAGCTTTGTAATTCTGCTCTGCACCGAAATTCTCGCGATATCGCAGCGATAAAGGTGCATTGACACCATGTGTCTGTCCAACAGTACCTTTACACTCAGCAGACGGCATGTAGTCATAGACAATATCAATCAAAGTTTAGGACGCCGAAACGACAGTCACATCTGCGTCCCCGTAAGCTACACATGCATCGTTCACTCCGAAGGTTGGGTAGTAAAAAACACCCTCCACGCCGGTGGAGGACACGCTGCAAGCGCCAATCTTTAGAAGCGAACTTTGTAATTTAAATATGGAGTTGTTTTTAAGCTAGATACTTCTCAGTGAATTAGCTTCGTCTATAGCATATGCGAAATTATGACTAGAGGAACTTGCAAAGCAATAAGCGAGAAAGGTCGTCGCGTGTGCGTAACACGTTCTAATGTTTATCAAGGAAGTTGTATGGTTAATTTTGTCCTTATAAATTTTCAAGTTGTAGCTGAGCTCTTCTAAAGCATTAGAACATCCTGCTTGGTATCGTTAATGTCATTCTAGTCTTACAACTGCAGAAACTGTTATAGTCCAGGGGAGCATTGCACACTGTAATAGTACATTACCGATTAATTCCATCTAAAATATCAAGATATGATTTTGTGTTGCTAGGACCGACATATTTGTGTCGTCTGCTCTTAGGGAACACTTCTGCAGCAAATTTAATTTCTTGTCACTATCGTGAAGAAGCGTAATATTTCCCAGTCGGACTCACAACATGCATCTAAATTAAAATTGCATTGTTTAACTAAGTGCGTCTTATACTTTCGGAAAACACTTAATGTATCCAATCTCTCCCATGGCTCAATGCGATCCTGAGAATGAGCTTTTCAAGCTGCCATGCTTGAAGTACGCCACTGTTCATCATTAAAGACGAGTCCAACGCCAGAGAAGGGTTGGTGTGCGGGAGTAAATAAAACGTGAATATTATCATTTATATGATTAATTACTTTTTGTGAATAGCGTTCCCGCCGACGGAATGTTTCAAAATCGGCGCTCGAGTGCAAATATTTCAGAAGTTTGATTACATGGTGTTGTTATTTGCTTTCAGCTGTTTACTGATAAGCATACAGATTACCTTCTGTATCGTTCAGTAGAAAACGATACTGCATATGGAGGATTCAAACCGTGTGTTAACATGTCATTGAAACAATGTTGGGACGACAGTCTGGAGCTCTGGTACAATTTCTATTATCAAGGTATCCCTACAAATGACGTGTACGTATCATCCTTTACCGATACTTAGAACAAATTTGCCGCGGTTAGAATGAAATATAAAGCACATCTGCGCGTTGGTCTTTGTTGCTTGTTCAGCAAAACTTGACCAAGGGGTCACCCTTACTAAAGTATTTATCAACTTTCTACAGAATTTCTCGAGATTATGGGGCATAGAGACTATAGACCGACACGCGGAGCGACTCTGTTTACCAACACGGCCGGAAGGCCGCGCATGCGCGGTAGCTATGTGGGCAAAAGCAGCCCGGCTCTCCGTGTTTTCGCCATTGCGTTCTATGGCGTGCGCTCGTTGTTGACGTTGTAGGGACGCTTGTATCTTTATTTGTGCGTCGTATTTCCTGACAACGTATGTCGTATGCTATGCCCGACTATTTGAGCTCGCTGCCCGAGCCTGAACGGCAGCGGTATCGAAACAAACTGTGCGTGGACGGCGTTGCTGCTACGAGGATCCGTACGCCGTAAACAAGGCCTGCTGGACTTCCGACGTAAAGTTGCTGCCACCGAAGTCGACGGCTCACGTCGTCGTTTATTTAGTTTTTTCGCCAAGCCAGTTCACGGCCGACACGGTGCAGGCGTACAAGTCTCTCGAGGCCTACGATTACTTCGAGTCGGTTTCCGCACTGCCGGCGGGATCAGCAGACTGTGGGTCTGCGGAATTGTGTGTATTCATTAATTGATTAAATACACACAGCGTCTTCAAGTCAAGGTATGATATTTTTCCTACCCTCATGACCACAAGGCATGACAAGCAGTAACGCTTTGTCCGTTCTGCAGTCTTGGCGGTAACACGTTACAAGTAACGGCGTTGCCGGTAACGCGTTACTTTTTTCAGTAACGTAGTAACCTACTCGTTACGTTTTCGACACAGTAACGGGTAACGTACTTACGTTACTATTTCAAGTAACGTAGTTACGTTACTCGTTACTACTTCCCAAGTCTTAAAGAAATTACACTTCAATGTTTTCCGTGTTTTAGGCGTCAAGCCATGTTTTTCTTTGCGTTTTTTCTCGTGAGTATTTAGGTGAAACCGTAAAAAGAGATAAAGTAATTATGTTCAGTTTCTGCATGAACATAATGTTTCTTGATATATGACCTGTATCGTCAAAACCGTAAAATGTGTTAAATCATAATTTAAAAAAGTAACGCAGAAGTAACGTGCGTTACTTTTTATCGGTAGCGGTAACGCGTTCCTTTTATTTTTAGGTAACGTAGCTCAGTAACGCGTACCTTTTATTTGCAAGTAACGAGTAACGTATTTCGTTACTTTTTTCGGTAACGCCTACAACACTGCCGTTCTGTCGCCGATCCCCTTCTGCTGGGTAGCACGGGCGTAGCGAGCCTCCGACGAGCGCTTGGCCGATGCTTTGTGCGCGAACACCATGAGAACAAAATCCGGGTGGTCTCGATCAGACAACGGTTTCCCTGCACATAAGCAAGCCTCGGGACGGAGATTGAAATGGAAGCCGCACTTGCCTTCAAGAAAGTGTTTGCCGCACAAACGGTCGTTCGCGCGAGGCGACCATTCTTTTCGATCCACGGATATTATCCACCTTCTATGCCTTTCAGAGTCTGCCGGGAACTTGTGGAAACTCACTCCGCTGCTTTTCTTGTACATTTCGGTGCAATTAACGGCAACACAGCTTCGCGGCATGCTGAAATGCTATGACGCCCATGCGAAACGTGCGCGCTTTTGCCCACACCCCCCGGCTCCGGCGCGATCGCAGCGCCGCCGCAGCTCCGTGACGTCAAGCCCGCGTGTCGGTCTATACATATACTAAAGAAACTGTGTTCACTTTTTATCCACTCTCTATAGCTTCTTGCCGATTTCTTGTGACTTTCTATATTTCTTAGCGTATAAAAATTAGATAACAATTGCATAGAAAACAGATTCTAACATCGTTTCTATCCGATATAACAACGAAAGGTAAGTTTTTGGTGAAAACAAATTTAAAACTTATATTTTCAGCAATGATTTTAAGTTTTGTCACAATAAGTCCACGGAAACTTCACTTGCCACTTGCCGCGTGCACATACACAGACATGAGAAATACAGACGCCAGTGACCACAGCAATTCAGGGGTGTTGACTGCTAGACCGTTATATGTACCGCACACTTGAAAGGCAATCATTTGAATGAGGACCATCCCAGAAGATAAAAAAAGATTACAAGTGTGTTGCTCTTTTTTCTCGCCCCTAATTTATACGAAATGTGCGTTTAAAGTAGGTCTTATACTTTCCGGTGTTTATTTATGTTGAAAATCGGCGGATGTTTTCCGGTGTTTATTTATTTCCAAAATACCGGTGCATTTCGGTGAATTGTCTCATGCAGATGCTTCAGACGGCGTTTATCGACGGAAAAAATCACGAATAGAAACGAAAAATCGAGACAAGAAACGGTTCCACCTTTACTTACATTTGATACACATGTTCTTCTTACTTCATTATTGTAATATTTGCATGCATACATTCCAAGGCTGGCATCGAACATTCCTGCCCGCTCCTTCCTGTTGACGACGCGAAATTTCGAAAATGTGCGCTCTACATTTGCGCTAGACACGGGAAATTCCAAAATCTCCAAAGAGGCTTGGGAGAGCACTGGACAGTCTGGTAAATGCAGTTTCCAAAACAGCACAGTGTCAACAACGGCACTGATGGCGTACTGGCGGTAATGGAGAAACTCAGCTTCCAGATCGCTGGGCTTAGAGTTATCGTGCACAACAAGCCTCTAGTTGCGTTCATAGACAACAAATCCCTCTGGCAGCTCTATCTTGACACAAGGATTAGTTATCTGCACGCGAAACCAGAACGTGTCATTCGTGAACTGGCTGCGTTTGGACTTTAGCTGAAACTGAAGCTGAAACTAACAAGCACTGGCAGAAAAAAAACACATCTCGATTGCTAAGAAAGATTGATTTTTGTAGTAACATATGATTTAAACAAGAACAGGAATGTTGATGAGCATGCGGCGGTACTTAGTTTCATTTTAGAAAGTACCATATCTGCAGTGATGTGGGGACGGCAACATTCGACGTCGCGCGACCACGGCGACTGAAAGGCACTGACCAAATATAGTCTTCCCACGGCCGTTGCTTCAGCTCACAAAGTAACGCCTGCCGCGCAAAAACGTGGTTTCGTTTCACAGCATGACGCAGGCACGGCTGGTACCCGGCACGCCAGCGTCGGAGCGTCTGCAGACATCCGCGTCTATCGGGCTGAAAGTATAAAACAAGAGACGAGAGACGAGAGCCTACAAGACGAGAGCGCGGAACGCGAGACGCCGGGAAAACCATGCAAGACCGGGTGGACAACTGATGCACGGCACTTTGCAGTCGGGCGTGCCGCTTGCGCCACATAACACACGCCTGCTCCAATTACAGTACTGAGTTTAGTTTCGGTTTTGAAAAGCGACTCCAAATTGGTCCTTTGGCGCAGGCTTGGCGCAGGATTGCCCATATTTTAAGTGAAATGTAGCAGGATGTAGCAGGGTTGGCTCCCTTGGCTGCTCGTTGGCGCAATTGGCGCAGCCAATCACATCACTGGTAGCCACCTACAGCATACTAAGCCGCATAAATTCAAAATACATGCGCGTGACATATTATGCATCTTGCGATAAAACTGGACACACGTCGACAAATGTGTTGTCCACGTGTATTACGGTAAAACAAGCTTCCATGAAAGCGTCCCCAGTCGTTCTGAGCTCCGTCAATTAAATATGCCCTACAGCTTGTCTGGCTTCAGTATTGCTGCTTCAGAGCAAACTACAAAGTCTGGAATCCTCACCTTTGAGCTTGAGAACGAACAGGCGCCTGCTGGCTTGTGGGCCGTGGACCGCAAGAGGATTTGCGATTAGTTACGTACAAATAACAATTTTTTAGTAGCCACCTACAGCACACTCAAAATTACATGCACGGGACATAGATGCCTCATGCAGACGGAACCCCCTTCATCCTGGTTTTCCGCTAACTCTGCTCACCTTCGCCGCTTGCCCTCCTATTTCTGTGCTACATCTCTAATCTCGATTCCCTGGTTCCCCAAAGGCCATGCCTTGGCTTGCGCCAGGCACGGATCTGTCAGCTCCGCGACCGTCACTATTGGGGGAAGGACGCCACGGCACCCTGGTCGCTTGGTGCGTTCTTTTCATATTTTGAGCATGGCTGGCTGAAAACAGGTGGAGTGGGTGTCTGGTATCGCCCTCGGCTTATTTGCCGATCGTTCCGAAAAACAGGGGGTAGGCGCGTTTCTGCGATCTGGGCGCATGCTCGGTATTTTACAGTATAGTTGAAACTTGTACCCTGCAGGAATCTTGAAACATAACAAACAGAATGTGCTTGCCAAAAGGCATAGCAAATGAAACACCCACCATCTATCTATTTTTGTTTCTTGTCCGCAAGCTGTCGTATATGTAACCTCCCTTGCTTAAAGGGATGCTGAACCGATATTTGAAATCTCATAATTATTGCCCGAGCGGGCTTCACGGGATGGTACTGTTGCCTGAAAACGATATTCATTCAGACGGATGGTGCCCGAATTATTGTATTTCTTTGAATTAAGAGCGAATCCTCGGCCGGAAGCCGCCGGCGCGAGCAAGTCCCTTCTGAGAGCAGGCGTGGCGGAACCGACGTGCGCATTCTCGGCGCCCCTGAGCGCCCCTGGTGCCTCCGCGCATTCTCCTCGTTTCGTTGGTGCTCGCCTTGATTCTTCGCTCGGCGGCTGTTCTCAAAGCGGCTGTAGATGGTTGAGCGTGTTGGTTCCCAACTGGCGATAAGGAAGAAGAGGGACATTTAAGACAAACAGACAAGAAGTTATGCCACGGAACTGCTGGTGCTGCTGCTCCTGCTGCTGCTGCGGCTGCGGAGGCCGCTGCTACCGCTGCTGCCAACGATTTTATACGTCGCCATACTAGTAAAGAGATCGCAAAAGGCAATGCCGAACGCCGACCAGCCGAGGTCGCGGAAACCCAAAATATGGGGCAGAGCCCGCGTGGTACTAATCGATTAACAAATGCCACCCGGCTTAGCGCCTGGCTTGGCTTGGCTCCGTCTGTCTTTTGAGGCGAACGAGAATGCGCACGTCACGAAGCGAGCTTTCCACGACGCTCAACAGGGGTCGCGTAAAATTGTATTTTTCGTGTTTATTCAATTTTGTACGCCTTCTCGCTCAAAACAACGTCATTTAGAGGTAAAGGACATGCTATGTATGCCATTGCGATAAAGAATTTCCACCCGTAAATTTCGGTTCAGCATCCTTTTAAGCCGCTCCTCCCTAGTGTCCCGGTTGGGTCTCGTCCTGATGAATCGTCGGTGGAGACCTGAGGTGCGGTCAACATCAGATTAGACCTTTTGAGACAGAACCATATACTTGCTGAGAGGAAGTACACCCAAACGAATCTCAGGCATGTCATTTATAGTGCGTTTTAAATTGAGAGGCCTGATGTAAAATGAGACGTCAATACTGACGCACCCCTTTTGCGAACCTAAAATTTTGAAGGCCTTGTCCCCCTCGCTAGGGGGACAAGGCACATGAATCCTGGCATGTGGATGATATTTTTACCTTAACATCCCGACTCAATGCCCATCCCCGAATATTCGACCACCACACTTTTAGAAAAAAATATTTTTTTAGAAAACACCGAGTCATCGACCACCCCTACAAAAGCCTGAACCAAGCATACTCGTACAGTGGCTTGTTTGCTCCGTGCTGCCCCGAGTTAACTCGGGCTGACAATGTTTTTTGTTTTTTTTCAAATGGAACCCACGTTTTTAGTTTCGGTTTCACTTGTTGAGGCAGGTGGATACTTTTGTAAAGCTTCCTCCCTATGCGCTTCCGAGTCAACATTTTTGCAATGGCCAACCCCGGGCTTTGATTTTGCGCTCCTTGACGAATGCTGAAACTCATATAGGCGGGCAATAGCTCACCTTGAAAATACTTGCTCTTGGTGGCCGAGAACAAACTCGTGTTCCTGATTGGCAGCCATTTGCTGCCAAGAATTGCCTGCACATATCCTAAAGAACCCAGTCTTAGTCTAACACAGATGCTTTGGCCGGACAGAGACACAAAAGCCTGACACAAGACCACTATAAAGACAGGAAATAGAGTGTCTGTGAGGAATGAAACACACAACTCAGATAGGCATCAATCACTCACCTTGAAAACACTTGCCATGAGCGGCAAAGAGCAAACTTCTGGCCTTGATTGGCTGGTGCTTGCCTACCAAGACCTGCATGTATAAGAAAAAACCCGGTCTTAGTCAAACTTGGTGTTTTTGCAGAAGAGAGACAACAAAATACTAATGCAAGACCACTACACATAGGAAATGGCATCCAAGAGGAATGGAACACAAAACTCATATAGGCGGGCAATAGCTCACCTTGAAAATACTTGCTCTTGGTGGCCGAGAACAAACTCGTGTTCCTGATTGGCAGCCATTTGCTGCGAAGAATACCTGCACATATCCGAAAGAACCCAGTCTTAGTCTAATACAGATGCTTTGGCCGGACAGAGACACAAAAGCCTGACACAAGACCACTATAAAGACAGGAAATAGAGTGTCTGTGAGGAATGAAACACACAACTCAGATAGGCATCAATCACTCACCTTGAAAACACTTGCCATGAGCGGCAAAGAGCAAACTTCTGGCCTTGATTGGCTGGTGCTTGCCTCCAAGACCTGCATGTATAAGAAAGAACCCGGTCTTAGTCAAACTTGGGTGTTTTTGCAGAAGAGAGACAACAAAATACTAATGCAAGACCACTACACATAGGAAATGGCATCCAAGAGGAATGGAACACAAAACTCATATAGGCGGGCAATAGCTCACCTTGAAAATACTTGCTCTTGGTGGCCGAGAACAAACTCGTGTTCCTGATTGGCAGCCATTTGCTGCGAAGAATACCTGCACATATCCTAAAGAACCCAGTCTTAGTCTAACACAGATGCTTTGGCCGGACAGAGACACAAAAGCCTGATACAAGACCACAAAAAGCAGGAAATAGTGTCTGCGAGAGATGAAAACAGACCCAGGTGGAGAGGCTCGTTCTCTGTTTCACCTTAGTCAAATAGTGTAGCTCATTTTGCTAAAACAATGCATATTTGCTAAAAAAAGTATAATATATATTTTGCCTCATTTAGCAGAGTTTACTGCCAAGGGTACCTGCACACCAGAACAAGTCAGACTTAGTCACAGTTTTTTTTTTTCTTTTGATGAGCGACAACAGAATCCTAGACGGGTGATGAAACAAAATATGAGCCCAGCAAGACAGGCTAGCTTGCCTTGATGCAAGCACAGTGCCTCGGCCGACAAATGAGGTTCTATTCTTGGTCACTTGTCATATTTGGTGGGAATAGTAAAGTAAATGAAAATAAGGCAATCTCTCTTGCAGCCGACAGCTGCAAACGAAATTCATATACCTCGATAAACGACCTGGAAATAAAATTGGGTGGTGGCCGAGTGGTTTAAGGTGTCAAATTTCAAACTTACAGACTGTGTAGTTCTGGTTTAAGTCCTCCTGGTGTATATTTTTACACTTATTAATTATATTTAAATTGTTTTTTTTTCAATTTTTGAGGCACTAGCACATAATTTATACGCTAATTCACCTTTAGAAGCGTTTTAATTATACTCCGCGGCCTTCCTAGTACAGCTCGTAATCAGATTCTCAGTAAGAGCGGCTTTCAATTTGTTTTTCTTGCTCGTCGCTGCTGCTTGCTTCCTCACCCTTAAAATGCTGACAACTCGACACAAAAGTAATAAAAAATGTGTTTCAAATGTGATGAAGATCAGCATTTCCAAGTTGTACCCCTGCTTCATGCCCCGACCATGCCACCATACCATAGCTGAGTGCAGTGACGAATGGTCCCAGGTGCTGTGACCCGACCGTATATGGCCTTACGGTGTGGTGCGACTCATGCAGCACCTATGCTTCGTGATGGAGCCAGTGAGCGAGGTGCGACCTGCTAGAGCTGTGCAAGCCACAGCTTTACAGCCTGCAAAGGGTGGGAAGATGCCCCTCCCTTTGCAGAGCTTGCAATAGCTCACCAAGAAGCTATTGCAAGCACTAGGGAGCCACAGAGTGTGAATAAAAGCACTTCTGAATGTGAATTAGTGTGTAAATTATGCGTCTATACGTTAAAACTATACTAATATATAAATATATATATATATAATATATAATATGATACTAAAAAAAGAAAAAAAAACGTCTCCACGTGGGCTTTGAACCTAGAGCTCCACTGCCCTTGATTTCAGTTCCCTAAGGCCCGCTTCAGACGGAGCAACTTTTCCAGCAATTTTGAGGTTGCTGGCGGGTTGTTCCCTAGGTTTTCCCAGATCAACACGAATTGCTGAGATCGGGTTTGACTCGAAACGAGACGAGCAACTTGAACAACTAGGAGAAGTGTGAAGCGGCAGCAGCCAATCAGGGACGCGATACTTTTCACGTGATACCACCGTGGTGGTGATGATGACAGCTAAAGACTTGGCTCTGGTTTGAAATTGATCGTTTTGGAAATAAACTGTTTCAAAAAGATGAGTTAGTATTCTCAGCACAATTTAAAGATATAAAAACATGTTTTTTCTGATATAACTGTGCATCTAAATAGTGCAAGAAAAATAAAATTTCATGATGATGATGGCAAGTCGTAGCAATTCGGTTGCTGCGTGTGAACGCGGGCAGCCCATGTTGCTGGTGTTGCGACGTCAAGTTGCTGGGTGAAATTGCCCCGTCTGAAGCGGGCCTTGTTGGCCCGCTTTCAGACGGGGCAATTTCACCCAGCAACTTGACGTCGCAACACCAGCAACACGGGCCGCCCGCGTTCACACGCAGAAACCGAATTGCTACGACTTGCCATCATCATCATGAAATTTTATTTTTCTTGCACTATTTAGATGCACAGTTATATCCCCCAAAAAATAAACACATGTTTTTATATCTTTAAATTGTGCTGAGAATACTAACTCATCTTTTTGAAACAGTTTATTTCCAAAAACGATCCATTTCAAACCAGAACTAAGTTTTCAGTTGTCATCATCACCACCACAGGGTGTCACGTGAAAATATCACATTCCTGATTGGCTGCTGCCGCTTCCAAACGTCTCCGAGTTGTGCGAGTTGCTCGTCCGCTTCGAGCCGGACCCGATCTCAGCAATTCGTGTCGATCTAGGAAAAGCTAGGGAACAACCCGCCAGCAACCCCGAAATTGCTGGAAAAGTTGCCCCGTCTGAAGCGGGCCTAAGACACCCCATTGTCTGGTACAGAGACCATTTAGGAACGTTTGAGTGTTTAAACGTCGTACTAACCTTTTTACAAAAAAACAAAAAACAGAACAACAACAGAAAAACACATTTCAGAGGAAAAGTTAAGGAAAGGGAATGTACCATTATGTTCAGTGAAGTTCGGTGACAAGACTCGGGACTTGAGCAGGAATGCCGTTATCCTTGGTGTGACCCCATGAGACTGTCTTGCTGCCTTTGCTGGGGTTTATGTAACTGAAGTACCTGTACGAAAAGTAGAAGAAACACATGTGAATAACACTCATTATTCACAAGAAAATTTGTCAACATCCAAAATGACCCCTGGAGAAAATTATGCGAGAAATTTTTCGGCCACGTTGGCCGAGTCACTTCTCGTGGCCAATGTTTCATTGCAACTTTAATTGTAGTGAACAGTTATAGGGCATATTACAAACAAAGTGCAATTTGGTTTTGTACGAAACTACAACACACGAAACGGCACTCTAATACAGTATGTTGAGGTACCTCTGAACAAACCCAGGGTTTCATGCTGCCTCCTTCAGATACCTGATGTTGAACATGAAATATGTGCACCAAGGAGTGAGCAAACAGTGACTTCCAATTTGTCTCAAGCACCATCGACATGTCGACAAGGAGTGCAATGTGTAGAAGGTCGTCTAGAAGTGTGCAGCCAAGATGAAAAAGCAAGATGTAACGATATCTGAATAAGATCATACCAAAGAGGCTCCGCTGAAGTGAGACAATCTACAATCTAGGGACCGTAATCGGGAGTCAAGCGACGTACTATCGCGGACAATATGAGCTGAAACAGCGCTCCGGCCGGCGCACGGTACTACCTGCGCCGCCTGTCGCATCGCTCCGCACACATGGCGCACCCTGAGTACGAGATAAATTCTCACTTGCGCTCGCTGCGCCACTGCGCTCTTCCGGCCGTCTGCAAGCGAGACGGCGGGTGCGACAGCGGGCATGTGTGTCGTAGGGCGGCAGGGGGAACAAAATATTACACTTGTCGTCCCTCTTCTGGAATTGATTTACTTTACTCTATCGCGCAGAATCCCGTAGAAGAAAACGCTGACTGGTGAAGAAAAAATATTAAAGTGTCTATAATTTCATCTGCGATTATCGTTTTTGAAAGTCACATCAAAAGACGTTGCAGGTTGTTTTTGTTTGATTATAGGTGCATGCACAAAGTAGGACATCGTAAAATATAGGCCAAAATCTGTATGCCGGATTTAGTCCGGCTCCAAGGTATGTTACTTTTTTTCTTTTTCATTGATCACAGATGTTTAAAAAAATGGTAAGCGTATACATGTTACTGAGAAGGCTTTGTAACCTTGATTGGGAGTATGAAAGGGGTCAAAAGTATTATTTCTTTATTACTGGGCCCACGTGTTTGTTTCAAACAAAACAAGTTGCTGACAAGACATTAGCTTTTGTTTTCGTTTACAAATTCCTAGTATTAATAAAGTGGGACAAACAGTCATATATTTGCCAGGAGAAGGAGCTTGAAAGTTCATCGAAGGAATATTTGCAGAGGACAATGTCAGACACGAAAGATTAATAGTCGGCGTGGAAGTTCAACTGCACTATACAAGAAGATCGGGATCAAGGAGGCACCACACAAAAGTATGCGTGGTTAACGGCGTCAAACAGTGTGTCGCAACCGTAGTATCAAGCTTTGTTCCAATCGGCAGAAGTCCGCTTCAGGGGGTCCTGAGGCGCAGTAAAACTTGCAAAATAATTTAATACCGCGTCATTCTCCCCTGACCCGTGACCACGGCTCCCATCCTGTCTGGTAAGAAATCATAGAGCGCGGCAACGAAGTCTGGCTCAGCCCGAAGCCACTTCCATTCACCTCATTGCTTTCCACAATTCGCGCGGTGGAGGGGACGCCGTGACATGGCCTTGATGCGCCTCCAAATGTTTTCGATGATATTCAGATCGGCTCCTTTTGGGGGCCAAGGCAGCTTCGTCAGGCAGCGCTCCTCGAGGAGATACGAGTGTGACAACACATTTTCCACTTTGGCGCTTTCTTGAAATGCACTGAAATGCATGTTAGCTGAAAACGGGAACATTGGGCTATACACGGCACACGCATCGTGATGGTGGTTCCGTCGGCCAACATTTTCGCTAGCAGACGGCCGGAAGAGCGCAGCGGCGCAGTGAGCGCAAGTGAGAATTTATCTCGGCCTCAGGGTGCGCCGTGTTTAGGGAGCGATGCGACAGGCGGCGCAGGTAGTACCGTGCACAGGCCGGAGCGCTGTTTCAGCTCATATTGTCCGCGATAGTACAGCCGCGATTTACTTTGCGTTGACTGAGGTGAAACATGGCCGACTGAAAGACTAAAGAAAACAGTGCGTGTACAACTCCCTATGACACCGATTAGCACAGCTCTTGAGCGAGCCGAGGGCAGGGTACAGGTTAGGGGACGTGACGTCAGGGCGAGAAAGTGGCTAACATGACGTGACTGAGACGTCATCAATTGATGATGGCGATGCGGATGCCGATGAGATCAGTGGCGTCACTGATGACGTCATCCGGGATGATGACGATACGAATGCCGATGACGTCTCAGTGACGTCACTGATGACGTCGATCAGGCATCCGCATCGTCATATGAGCACGTGACCTCGGAGGGTCACGTGATCTAGGCCACGTCGCTGATGACGTGATCGGCATCGCGTCGATCATTTTCATCGCATCAGCGTACCACGGGGGTCACGTGACCAGGAGGTCACGTCGACGCTGGCGCCACCTGACCTGGACTTTCATGCGACCTGCGGGTCACGTGACCTCGGGGTACACGGACTAAGGCTCACATCATCGGCGTTGACGCCGACAGCGACGGTATGCATCGCTAAGCCGAACGAGCGTAAGAGCACGTCTAAGAGCTGACCCTCGCATCCCGCGCTCAGAGAAGGCCAGGTCACTGCCGAGCCATGACCTAGGGCGGACCGTGGATTAGACGGTCAGTGACCTGGTGAGTTCGTACCGTGGAGAATCATGTGACCTTCGAAGAACTGACGTGACCTTACGAGGGACGTTGACCCGCTCAGTTACGTGACGCCAGGTCAGTGACCTTGGACTCACATGCCGATGCGACCTAGTTACGCCGACGCGACTGCTTGCATGACCGGTGAAACATGCGCCTAAGAGCTGGTTCTAGAAACGCGTGTTTTTCTTTTGACACCATCCGCTTTGCGCAGCCGATAGCAGGGCAGTTGGGCGGCGTCACGAAAATCTGACTCACTGGCTAGCGTTTCCCAACTTCGTTCGGCGCCAGTCGGCACCACAGATCAGTGGTCGGCACTCATAGTCTACCCGGGAAGAAAAAGTACGAGCTCAGAGCAGAGCGTCGATCGCGACTTTCGTAAAGAGAAGCTCCCGTAACACTTCGGCGACTCGTGAGCTAACGCCTCTTCGAACGAGCCCGCGAATCCAATGCGTCGAACGGTTTGCGGCGGCAAGCACGCTCGAAGCAAGGGGGCTGGAGGCTGAATATCCGAAAGAGACGCGGCGCTGGTTTCTACGTCTACTTCGCACATGAGATAACAAGATAGCGAAGCTAGCCGAGCGTGAACACTGACTGACGTTACATCGGAGTACGCGCAGTCGAAATGACGCCTGCAACAGAACACAGCTAGAGGCTTTCAACAGGGGACACGTGCGTTCAAATAAGCTGCGATTTCAAAACTTCATGTCTCCTTTCTGACCTTCGGTGTTTACTTTGATCCGTGTATACCAAAGCACTCAATGCTGCAAGTAATAAAGTCGTGTATACGTACCTTTCGAAGCGATTGAAAGTGCGTTGGTTTCCCTTGGAGCTCACGAGCAAAGAGCGACGTTCGAACTGTCATCCGTCGGTTCGTCGGTCTCGTCGGGTCGCGCGGTTGGCGCGGTCGCGGTCGCTGCGTAGTGCGCATGCTCGGCGGCTCGGCCAGGCTCCCCGCTGGGCTCGCCGGCTCGCTCGGCCTCTCGGCTGGCTCGGCTCGCTCCCTTCGTCGAACTGCCTCCGAAACTCGAGCTGGCGCGCGCGCGGGTTAACGATGTAAAGTTATCTTCTCAAAAAACGAGGCTGTAACGTATCGTTTGATGGCGCAAATGCGCGTATTTTTCACGTCGTTTTTTCACGGTGTGTGAATCTCGCGAAACAGGCGACGAAGAGTGGTGGGTGAAATGTGCTCGCATGTTGTCGTGAATTTTGTGTACGACGTAGGATTACCCAGAAAGGTAGGTCAATATCGATAACTGTGCGCGTAAGAAGCAACTACATGCACGTGACCTGTCAAACCTATTCACCCTCATTATTTTATCGTGCGAACCGACATTGTCACGTATCGCGTTCGATTTGGGTCCCAACACCGGTAACCTAACTTTTGTTGCATTATAACAACTGCAATAAACATTTGTTGGAAAACGATCACTCCAATAAGCACGTCGTTATTGGGCTTTCTCTTGAAAGGTAGGTCGCGGGTGTTCCAGCTAGTTATTATGAATGGTTTGGTGGTTGTCTAGCATTTCAAGCGCGCGAGGCTGTGTGTACTGTGTACCCTACCAACAGCCGTACGTACTTGCGCTTTCGATCAATGTTAATGTGTTCGCAACGCAGAACGTTTGTGTTCTGTGTGTATCTACCTCCAATATCGTTCCCTCTCGTATTGCCGTATGGTGACTCCTGCTGTTTTACGATATCATTCACGCGATGTCGTATATGTGGGCATACCGATATCCATATGTTGCGTCACGAACGCTCAATATCGTGCTACGTTTCCTTTTAGTCCGCGGTATATGCCGACGTAATTCATGTTGCTAACTTGGTATCCGTTCTGAGATATATGCACGCGATATCATATTTTCCTTTGGGCCCGTGATCGACGACCGATATTTATGTATGGTGCGGCCGTACAGTATGTCCATGTTGGTCACCAATATGCACGCGATGTCGTATTCTATTCCAATAACCGCGCATTATATCGGGGTATTGTGCTCCAATATCGTGTTGTATACCAATAACCTCAAGTTCTATCGGAATATTGTGCTCCGATATCGTGTTGTATACCAATAACCTGCAAGTTATATGGGGATATTGTGCTCCAATATCCTGTTGTATACCAATAACCGCATACTATATCGGGATATTGTGCTCCGATATGAATTCCCATCGTGCGTATTGGGTTAATCGGATAACAATAAGTTTTTATTGGTTTCCACCAACTTCATTGGAATACAATATTTCCAATAAGCCGAGTTCATATTGGCCTTTTTCAATAGGGTATCATTATATAAACAAAGAAAAAAAGTACGGCTAAAGGTTTGAGGCTTGCAACGTCTACGTTCCGAGTCTAGTAAAACGAAACACATGTATCGAATGTAACCGATTTATTTATGTGACAGGTAGCAGAGCGGTTGTCTTAATGTCACTGTCGGACCTCCTATGAACATGTTCTTAGGTTCATATCTCTTGAACGAATGGAGCTATCTTGACGATTCCTTCACCATCGTGTCTGGCTTAATGAGGTCTGTCTAGATGCAATATTCCAGCGATCGATGTGTATATTATAAAAACAAAGACAAAGATCTTAGTGGTAAATTTTACGCTCAAGATTCAAATTTCCCGCAACATTAGTAACACAGTATTATCGCAAGTTATATGCTAACCCCTGTTGTGGACTGTATGTGTGTTCACAATTGAAATCATACCAGAAACAAATCAATGAAACGACACGTCTGATAGCAACAGCGTGCCAACTGTACAGAGCGCGCACTCGGACAACTCATTGAAAGCGCTGTTTCATGCTACGCCTGCACGGGAGGGGAGTGAATGGGCGTATTTCAAACGAGTGAGGCAGCGAGTCGAGGACATTTGCTACATAACTAGATAAGAACAATTTTTTGCTGGACAGAGAGACAGGCGTTCTTCCTGGGACAACTTCTTTTGGACTCGTGTAGGTCACCGGATTTGAATGAGTCACAAAGAATCCATGTTTCGCGGATTTTTTGCTTCGATTTGGAAATTAATCATGGTTGTCTGGCGTCGTGATCCACTGATCACTCCCTCAAGTTTACACGTACACAATACGAGAAACCGTCCTTCGTAAATAACCGGTTACAGAGAATCAAAACTTAGGAATCGACCGTTCGGAAAAAAAACAAAAAAACACACGAAAGTTTCGAGTTCAATTGCCGCTTTACTTTGCATCCCAGTTGGCTCATTCCATTTACCTGTACCAGCCTGCAATGACATCGAATACCGCGGTGTGCACCGAGTACAACTGGTGCAGGAGGTGCAAGTTTATCGAATCCAGCCAGTATCTAGAGACACTTTTAGAATGTTTTATTTACGTTTTAGAAAGCATTATTCGATCTTGTGCCCTCGTCACTCGCCTCCTCTGACCACAGCGCCACATGCTGCACATGTATGCAGCCTTTCGGTGCGTTGCGGTGGATACGTGAACTCATCACGTAAAAATCGAAGCTAAATTGCCCCCGCCAGGGGAATTCAACATTGGTACACACACACACACGCACTCAGAAATACACATGCGCACGCACCCACCACACGCACGCACGCACGCACCCGGAATAACTCTGTAGACTCAAATTTGGGGGTTTTACGTGCCAAACCAACGACGGGCATCTGGCACGCCCCAGCGGAGGACTGATGATTTATTTCGACCACCTGGGGATCTTTTGACGTGCAACCGAAAGCTCGGGTTAGACGGCGCCTTCTCCGCAATAAGCCTCCGTCAGATTGCGAGCACCTCGGTCGGGATTCGAACCCGCCACCTGGGGATCCGTAGGCCAGCGCTCTCGCCTTGGAGCCACCGAGGCGGCTAACTCTGTAGACTATTAATTGGCATAATAAGATTACATCCAGGATGAGCGGGCTGGCTAAACGATTCAGATGTTATAAAAAAAATTACATCCGTCCTTTTATGTTATGTTCATATAATATCTAAATCCAAATAAGAGTTTACATTTTCGCGTCGACTCGCCCACGCCCAGGTCATGCTGCACATAGTCGTGAAATGTATTTGGTTGTCTAATTAATATTGAACTGTTTACACGTCGCTGCCGTTTGTTTACTCAACACTGAGCTACTGACACCACCATCGCGAATATTCAATTGACTTCACGCCATTGCCCGCAAAAACAGGCACGACTCACATTTCATTTCGCCGAACCGTTTTTCAATACACCAGTAACCACCACATTAGATCACGGTGTCGTTTCGGTTCGGGTTCAATATCAAATATTTTATTTCGGTTGCGGTTTGGTTCTGGTTCAGTAAACAATAACGGTTTTGCTCGAATTTTAGGTTCGGGTTCGGTACGCCACCCTGTATACTACAAAGTGTCTTTTAGCGTTATTCAAGCGTAAAAAAATCGTATAAATAAGCCAGTAAAAGGAGTGTTATGAACATTTTCACACATGCTTTTTTATGTTAAATTCATCATACTCAAAAGTTGTGAGTGTAGGTTTGTAGACAAATATGCAAGACAACAAAAACTTGCTTTTGTTTGTTTTTTCCCTTATGCGCGGGAGGAAAACAGAAGCAAACCTTCGAGTTGACGCTCCTACTCAAATATTGTACCACATACGCTCGCATATGTTAAATCTACTTGAGGGTGCTATCGCTATGAAGTTTTTAAGCTTTTGTGCCATGTGGTGCCTTAAATGCGAGTAATAGTGTCAACACATCGGTTTAAACCTGTTCAAATCCCGCGCATAAAAAAAATGCTTTTCTTTTTGCATTTTTAAGACACTTGCACTTACTAAATTTGAGCATGATCAATGTGCAACCTAGGAACACCTTTGTGTAGAGTTTCATTTCACTCTGTTCAGTGGCTTATTTAGACAAATTTTTGTACGCCTCAATAACGCTCGAAAGCATACTGTTTATTCACAGGTCACAAGTGCAAAAATCAGTCATGTGGGTGATGAATGCACGCTCGAGATTTCCCTTATTTGACAGTCGTGCAAGGAAATTTCTTTGCCGAGCAAGAAAAGGCGCTTGCTAGACGCGTCGACATTCAAGTGAACGCGTGGAAAAATGGTTCATTCGAAGTCTTTCATTTCCTTCAGTCTTTACTAAAAATACTGACTTAGCTTATAAAAAAAAGGACGAAACATTTACTTAGAGCTTCAACTTGAGCTTGTTGGTGCATTTTAAGTTTAAGTGTCAGCTAGTATAGTAATTCTCAAATGGGGGTCCGCGAAGCACTGCCTCATCAGTCAAGCTCGGCAATAGAAGTCGAATTCTTTTCAGATTGAGAAAAAAAAAACATTCCAATTTTAGGGTAAGTTTTCTCGTGTGTATGTCAATGAGAGAAGACTACTTCACACTAGCCCTTAGTTATATTCCTTTATTAAATAATTATAAAAATTAACATATACCTTTCCCTTCCCCTTACCACAAACGGGGTCCCCCATCACGTCCGCCGATCCACAAGGGGTCCGCGAAACATCAATGGTTGAGAACCACTGAGCTAGTACATAAACACGAACACACAAAAGACAGAAAACGACGAACAGACCGCTGACTAACAACTAGGTTATAGTTCTTCTTCTCTGTTTTCCAACCGAAGTACTTCCTCTTTTTGGTATTTAACCCTAAGTAGTTCCTCTTCAAGAAGCTTTCACATTAACCATATTGTTGGAAATAAGTTAAAAGTAAAGTTTAATTAGATGAAAATTTGGGCGAGTTGGTGATTCGTATCCTTAGGCTAACAGCGCAAAATCAATCACATACACCGACTAGCAAAAGAACAAACACACGCGTTGACTTGCAACTATTTTTGTATTGTGTTACTTCTTTGTTCTCGTCATTCGGTTTACTCTCCCAACCTCCATGACCAGCACAATAGCGCGAATACAGGAAACACTTCAAAATGTGCGTCTCGCTCCTCACCGCAATTATCAGGATAAAAGTTCTACCTATTTTAAGACAGTGTTTAGGACGGACTACTAACACACTTGTCAGCTAGAAGCGCCATTTTTTTAGCTTTCATTATCTCTCTGGCCAGCGTGTCCCGACTCCTTCCTATTACCAAACATTTTTCAAAATTAGCAACCCATCGCTTAAACAGGTGTTTAAACGAATGCTTAAGAGAACTCTTCTATAACACCGACAAAGTCGTTTCGGGGCACCTGGGCATACACTGTAGGGATTGTGGATGCGTTGTGAATTTCGAAAAAAATGTTTTGTAATAGGAAGAAGTCGGGACCCGCTGACCAGAGAGATAATGGAAGCTAAAAAAAGTAGCCCTTCTCGCTGACAAGTGTGTTAGTAGTCCGTCCTTAGCATGTTCTCAAAAAGAGCTTGAATTCTTTTCCTGATAATTGCGGTGAAAAGCTAGAAGCATATTTAGAAGTGTTTCTTGTAGTCGTGCTTTTCGTGCTGGTCATGGACACTGGGAGAGTCAACTCAATGAAGAGAACAAAGAAGTAACAGAATACAAAAAGAGTTGTAAGCCAGAGCGTGTGTTTGTCCCTTTGTGTGCCTTTGTCTGTGATTGATCTTGCGCTGTCAGCCTCAGGATAAAAGTTAAAGGTAATCCCACCCGCATATTCAATATACAGTTCACATTATTACCATATTATTTACAATAATGTGGTTCCTGTGAAATCTCTCTGAACAGCAAGTACTTAGGGTAAAAGGCGAAGAAGATGAAGTACTTAGGGTTAAGCCCAAAGAGGAATTATAATCTACTTGTTAGTCAGCGGTGTGTTTGTCCCTTTCTAGCCTTTGTGTGTTTGTGTTTATGTTCTAACTGACTCTTATACTTAAATGTTTGATAGTTAAGTTTCGTTCTTTGCTTTCATTCATGTTTTGAGGCACTGAGAGAAAACTTCTAAATCGATATACGTGTCATGGCTCACTTTTAATTAGCCATTATTAAAGTTTTAGTACGAAGACTTCATAAGTGCTATTAAGATGTGCTGGAAAAACTGGTTTATTCTATATTTAGGAAAGTAATACTTATATTTTTCTAATTC
Source organism: Ixodes ricinus (assembly GCA_037355805.1). Taxonomy (NCBI): domain Eukaryota; kingdom Metazoa; phylum Arthropoda; class Arachnida; order Ixodida; family Ixodidae; genus Ixodes; species Ixodes ricinus. The sequence continues at coordinate 25,229 of JAZHYW010039839.1, forward strand.
TTTAAATAAGTATTTAGTTTCATTGTTTTATATTGTAGGTACTCGGAGAACTATTTGTGGATCACTGTGAATTCATCTGGCGATCACAGAGACTTGGTGGAATTTAAGTATCCTTATTATGCACGTAAGTCGTTACTGATATTATTTTACAAACTCATACATTTGGAAAAATAACGTGATTTTTAGTCTATTAAAGGGCAACTCCGGTCGAAAACAAAATCAGAATAAAAGTCTGGAATCGCTTTAAGGGGTCAAAATACGGTCACACCCAAAATATCATGCCAAACCGACGCCGCATTTCCGATTAAAACCAATATTAAAAATGTTCTACCAGCTCGGTGAGCGGCCCGAGAACGGGTGAGCGACGCTGTCGTGGGTGACCTAGTGAAGCAACACTGGGCAATGACGTAGGTTTCGTCCTATGCTCTCGTGCGGACGCCGCGGAGGCTTCGTTTCCCGTGGCATTCTGCGATGCTGCTGACGGCAAGAGGTGGTTACCGCATTATCCTGTGTTCTCCTATATTTATTTGCGTCCTGGCAGTTCATTTAACTCCAGCATACCTTCCGCGACCGCGCGGAAGAGAGCGAAGCGGTGCTGCTCGCTCACGCGCGTGTCGTGGAGCCGGAGAGACTCGCCGGACTCGCGTTGTGCAATGCCGAGCACGACTTGAAATGCTGTGGTTTGCACCAACAATCCGGTGCGCAACCCAGAGCTGCGGTTCCACCAGTTCCCAAGAGACCGGAAAAGGCACAAGGTGTGGGTCGGTGCCGTTCGCCGGATAGACTGCGGAAGATCGTGGACTCCGATCTGCCACATGAAGCTCTGCTCCCAGCACTCCACGCCAGACAGCTACACGCGGGATCTGCGGCTGCTGACTGCTGCGGGTTTTTCTACTAAACCCGCGTTTTTGAAGAACAATGCGGTGCCGTCACTGTTCGCGTACCGTCAGCCGGCTGCTCCAGCACGAGCGGCCGTTCGCAGCAGCTCTAACGAGCGTACACATAAAGGCACCTTAGCTTTAACAATTTGGACCGCTTGTGGATACCATCTGTCCATCTGTCGCCCATTATTTATTTCTCACTTGGTCCACGAGCAAGAAACAAATACAGTCACGCTGCGCCGGAACTGACCACGTCATATTTATAGCAGGCGGATACGCTTTTCGGCGGGACAATTTATAGATACACACTAACATTTACAACATTTGGTGCATATTTACAAAGTGCAGCGGTAAAAAAGAAAATGTACAACTTACATTCTGTTTTGAGACTCCACGTGCGACTGAGCCGGCCGTGTCGGCGAGTCAGCTTAGGAGCGCGGGACGAGATCGACGTCATGCCGTCGACGCGCAGCTGATTATCAGTGTTGCCAAGCCGCTAGGGCCGATAGAGGCGGTAGTTTCGGTTTCGCCGTGCCGCCGGAACGAAACTTGGATACGCGATATCTAGAAAACTATACACGCCACCGAAAAACAAATTATATCTCGTGATTCAGGGTCGCCGACTTCGACTAAACAGATCATAACCCAAAAATCGTAAAATGGAGTGACGTTGCCCTTTAAATTAGGAAACGTATTGTGCTGCACAGTCAAGAATGATGCAATAACTCTTTGGTTGGGTCTAGTTGGATCATATCATTTAAAAGGATAAAAGCGCGAACTAAAACATGGGAAAAATAAAGAAAGATACATTGATGGATCCTTAGGGGATGCGTTAGCACGACCCTTGGGAAACTTCACAGATGTTTCCCTTTGGAAAACACTAACGCTGACACCTTCACTTTTCAGTTTTGGCTTTCTCTCTTGCATCCTCCATTGTCTGCTGCCTTTTTCTGGCATCGTTACGGGGTCCGCGTTAGCGTTTCCCAAATGGGGACGTATGTGGCGCTTCCCAGGGGTCATCTAACACACTAACACATTCCCTAATGATCCACCAATAAATCTTCCTGCTACTTTTTTTTTTTTTTTGCTGCCGTTTAGAACGTTTGTTTTGCACCTGAACGGGTAGAAAAGGAATACAGTCCTGCCATAAAAAAAAAAATTTACACAAGGGAGCGATTGCCCGGCCGGCGAAAATGCGACACGGGGCGCTTCGGTAGCGTAAGCGCCGGGGCCCCTATATACCGAAAGGTAGCGCAAACCATTGTCTGAAATGGGGAAGAGAAATTTCTCCTCTAGCATGCCCTTTCCTCTCAGGTTCTCTTTCCCCTCGCTTCAATTGGCTTGGGCACGCCACGTGACAGTTACCTTCCCATGATCCCGCGCGATTTGGTGGTCTGCTAGAAACCGACGCCATCTTTGTACGAGGCGCGGCGTAGTCTGTGTTTCTTTCCCCCAAACGTAGTCTGTGTTTCTTTCTGTTGTTTTTTTCGATTTTGGCGGCAACGCGATGTCAGTACGCTGCGCTGTGGATTGTGCGAATAGCGTTGCGAAAGGGAAGAGCCTTTTTCCTTTTTATTATAATGCAATTAAATGCAAACGTGCAAGCGAGCTGGACAAGAATGATGAAAATAATCCCTGGAGAAGGGGAACAAGAGGGACAAAGGACAAACACAAATCTCCGACCACAGCTAGTTGACTGGTGCGCGACCGAAAAAATCCGCCTGCTCCGGGTATCGAACCCGGGACCTCTCCATTACAGGTGGAGCGCTCTACCAACTGAGCTAACCAGGGGTTAGAGGTCAGTAGAGCAAACGGGTTTTATCAGCCGCCACCAGTCTAACACCAACAAGGGTGAAGCTTGCAATTTAAGGTTATTATTATAATGCAATTAAATTCAAAGGTGCAAGCGCTTGCACCTTTGCATTTAATTGCTCAAGCTGAAGAGCAAAGCTGCGTGACAGTTTGTGTTTGCAGCTCTTTGTGAAAGCTTCCTGTAGAGATGTGGACGCGATCTCTTGTTTGACTAGTTTTGAGTGGGAACTGCTGAATAAAAACAGTATCTTTTTGAACGGGGATTGCATCTCCAGCACACATGATCTTTTTTGAGCTGGAGGCCAAGAAAATGGTACAATTACCCGTGAGCAATCCCCATGTGAATTTCAGTCCAACTGAATGTCAAGTAAACAAGTGAACGATTTATGTTACAGCAGTTACCGAAACTGATCTCCGTACAATCCCCCGAAATAACAAGGAAGTCGTCCGCATCTCAGAAAACTTTCACCACATTCTTCCAAAGTCAAGTCGAATTTGGGGCTTTACGTGCCAAACCAACGACGGGCATCTGGCACGCCGCAGCGGAGGACTGAGGATTAATTTGGACCACCTGGGGATCTTTCGACATGGATCATTGCGGATCATTGTAAACGTTGCGGTTGCCAACCGCTTTTATATTATCGGTATTGTGAACGACAGATTAGCTGTGTGAATGTTTCTTCAATGAAATCCGTTGCAAGTAGCGCCTGTCCTAGTCCTACGTACGTGTTTCTTATTTGGTCTGTGTTTCAGTTCGCGCTTCTAACCTTTTAAAAAAGTTAACAATTATTACTTTGACTGATATCAAACTTAAAGCACAGCACTCTCAAAGCATGCGTTCGCTCTGCGAAAATAGGAGTCTCGCGCCTTTCTAAGAAAACAAGCAAATAAAATTATTAAAATAAAAATTTATATCGATAATTCAGATAAACACGGAGAGCACAGAATGTGTTGTGCATGCATAATGCTTGCGTTATTGTTTTTTTAATGACTGGTTACCGGGAGCTTTGGGTGGTTTAGAATGTGTTGCACACACGCCACGCTCATTAGGTCTCTTGGATTATCAGGATGATTAAGGCAAACTAAATTGTATTCTGGAGCAGAATCAGCTGCCCGCGCTGACAGTCGCCTGTTACTGCAGGATCATTTGGGTAATACTTAGTCCAGCTGTTTGTGCTCTCGTTCGCCTCCTCGTGGAGCCGAGCATAGGGGCCGGGCTGCGGATCGCGCAGTCCGGGATTCGATTTCAACTGCACAACTTCTTAGATCTCGTTAATTACAATTTAGTATGTATAATGATTATGAAGATGATGAAGTATGCATTCTTTTGTTTCGTAAGCTTATACATTGCTTTCTATCGGCGATGTAGGCTTTATGTTGCTTTGGCCTGAACTTAACGGTTTCTCGTTACGCTCAAGTGTAACCCTATTCGCACGAAATCCACCCTCAAACACGTTCTGTGTCAAAATTATTAAAATAGGGAGAGTCACTGAATACAGTGGAGCACTGCAAACGGCAGTTAAGATAAACCCAATGTTAGCCTAGCATGGATTTGTCCCAATTTGTTCACTTGGTCCTGGTTAGAAACTCGAATAACCGGAAGCTGATTATTCAATGTGACTACCTTAAAAAAATAATTCGCGGAAGAAATACTCAGTTTCGAAAGAAAGTGAGTCGGAGTTTCCTTTGGTAGGCATGACATCACAAATTTTTAGAAGTTAGTTCAATTAGCAGAGGAAAACTTGCATCATATAATGTTGACATTGTTAGCCGCACTAAATATGTCCCGTACGTCTGATTCTGTTTACAAATTATTTTCAGCACTCGTACATCTTCGGCTGCTTTTTACCGACTATCAAACCTGCTTCGTCTTACAACAGGTCAATAATGGAGGTGAGCAAGAACTCTTTTTCTACTGCGTTTATTTTGTATTAAGCCAAATCATATTGGCCTGCTCAATTCCTAGCACTTTACCTAAGAAAATCAGTAACTAAATATTTGTAGCACGCTCTTTCTTTGCCATGACATCTAGAGCTGCAAAGCTTGAGAGCTTGGCTAAAGACTATATTGACTAAAATATTTGTTTCTATTTAAATGCTGTGCATGCTTATAGTTTCTACCCCTTCAGAGTGTTTCTACCAGTAAAGCGTTTCATAAAGCAATGAAGAGGAATAGTAGCTGTCATTAGCAGCACAAAATATCTCGAAAAAAACTTTACTTGAAGCTTGAACATACAGAGAACTTTTTTCTACATTACTTACACTATTCACAGAAGACATAATAGAATTGCGTGCGACAACTAGGTTGTCTATCACCGACAGTCTGAAAATGGGCTTGGTACTGAACCTCTCGCGTCTTGTGATTTCTGGTTCCACCTATACTCGTTGTCACCTCAAGAAAAATCAAATTTTGCGCAACTGTTCATACGCTGCGCGAAGTAGTTCTTACAAGATTTGGCTGTCGGAGGAAGAAGCGATACTTTCGACGTTTGCAACGTGTGCACGTCTTCATGAGATAATATATATCTAATTGAAAATGCGCCTACATATATCTTCATTCTCAGAAGGGGTAAATCAATAATGTTCTATGAGAAGCCGGATAGTCTTTATTTTCCTGTAGATGCTTGCCACAAATATTCACTTCTTAGCGAGGAAGCGGGGGCGTCGGCGAATAGTGAAAAGAATGGGTGCGATGATTTGTGCGACGGTGATCAGTGATTTGGTTGCAAGCGTTGTCCTCACTGGAACCTCAGGCGGTACGGCTTAGAAAGGAGTGTGGTATCGGCCGTGCATACAGAAGAGATCTCGGTAAGCATAGTCCCAGTCACTTCAGCCCTAAGGAGTCAGGACACTACTTGCCTGCGATTGAGCAGAAACATCACGTTTTAGCTGTCGCATCGCAGATTCCTGAATGACCCGTCTTGTGGTGGTTTGTGTGTTAAGCTTCAACCTAATTCGATTTCGTGCGCGGGGGCGAAGAGCATAAATGATTAGGGAACTTGCATCCATGATACGCCGAGCAAGTGTGGCTATTGAGCCGGTAGAGTCGTGCTTAAAGTCAACCGTACTCGTACTTGACTTGGAGCCTGTATTTAGTCTCAGAACTTGATAATCGCTGAAACCTTGTCCTTAAGAAATCGAGGCGTGATTCTCAAAACTACCTTATGAGAAAAAAGAAAAAGCAAATATAACGAACGCAAAAGTTACGAACTTTTAGGTGTTCTCGAAGCACAATGTTCCTAATTTTTTTGGGAGATAAGAAAACAATTTACGACACGGGTCTAATTCATCTTACGAACTTTTTCGTAACTCGTCGTCCAAATTCGCTGCCTACGTTCCGTTCGTGCAAGCATGACGTTTGCTCAGGACTCGCCGGACACTGGAGACGATCGAGGATCACCGCCATGATCGATACTACCGCTTGCCGAGGCCCACCCTGCAGAAGCTCTGCAATGTGCTGAATGAACGCTTCGTCACCCGACGGCTCGGTTATGTTCTCTAACCGTGTGCAGTGGTTGTGTTGCTCGCGCTCGCTTTTATGCCAACGGCAGTTCCTAGTTGAACGTGGTTTACGTCAGAAACATGAGCCAGACGAGTGCCTCACGGATAATCAACGGAGTGAGCAGTGGCCTACGCGACCTCGCCGTAAGAGGAATCAAGTTTCCTGGGGTGTCGTGGCCTTGCTCATCTGCAGGCATAGGCCCAGAGAGGCATTCGACTTGCCCTCCCTGACCACGACCATCTGCTCCCGACCGCTGCCTCGCTGGCTTGAAAAAAAGATGCCCGGGGACTTTTCGCGTACGAATAGCCTAAACTCTGACATCCATTTTTGGGTTAGCCCTCTCGTCCTCTTGTCCTCCTCATTAGGCGGCGGTGGCGGACGCTCTCGCCGCGTCACTCCGGCTGATTCGATCATGCTGTTTTGTGCGACGTAGAGCTCAAATAAATGCCGTAAGGATTACCTTCGCATAGTTTGGTACGTACACTATATTATTTGAGTATGTTATTTTGTCCCGACATGACGGTACTACTGTAGAAACAATCAACACGTGTCCAGATAGAGCATACGCCCACTGCATATATAGCCCGGTGCGTCAGACGTCCGCTGCACTATCCCTTGGTACATTATAATTCACCCTGTGATGTTGTGAGTGGGAATAGCGACTGTCGCCTGCGGACTATAGGCAACCTGCAATGCTATTTAGTTTGGCGCTACCTAGCGACTGAAGCAAGATACATTGGGTATGCCTGGGAGTGGCAGCTGCATTGTTCAAACGTGAACTACTACCTGGTGGCGCCGCTATAGCCTAGTGTCTGAAGCAAGAAATACTGGGTAGGTCAGGAAACCGTGATCGCATAACATGCAAGTACGGCGGAAGCTGCGGCCTGGCGGGCCGATCGGAACGTGACTGCATATCACCGGAGTGACCTTTACCTCGAAGAATCAGGCTTTTCGCTGCATCATGCTCCATTATGTGTGCGTTGCGCTCGTATACGTAGCGGGTATCGAAGCCGTCGGCACGCAATGTGGGGCTTATCGTTGATCCTTTGCCTAGTTACACCGAGGCATGGTATAACCTTGAGCTCTCACTCTACTGGCGCCACCTGGTTGTTACCGGCAGGCTATACTGTCACAAGCATTTAAGCAGCGAAAAAAATCTCGACGCTGGAAAATTAGAGCAACCGTCCTCGCACAAACACTGGAGGCTACGGGCATGGATGCCCTCCCTTGCTTTTTGCTATCAATCTTGAACCTTTCTGCCGCTATATTTATCAATGTATACACATAAGGAGTTTTACACAAAAAAAAGAAAGCAGTTAAGATACTATAATATGAAATGCTTTTTAACGCTACCCCCAACTCACAAATTTTTTCCGTCCCTCCGTCCGTCCCTGCGTTTCCCGCTAAATTTAGCGGGGAAATCGGCGTCATGTGACCTAGACACCATAGGCGTGCGCACGGGGGGAGGGGGGCAGGGGGCGGCCGCCCCCTCTAATCATCTAGGAGGGGGGCGCAAAGTTGGCCCGACTCGAGGCGCGACTGCTCCGGCGGTATGGTTTCTTTTTCGACGGCATAAAACACCGGCGGGTTGGGGGGCGCTCTGGGGAAACCTCGTTCCCCCTGATGAAAAATCCTGCGCACGCCTATGCTAGACACAATTAAGTTTTCCCCTAAATTAGGCGGGAAAGTGACGTGACGTCAGCTGACGTCACGTGAACTTTACACCTTGGGAAATCGATGGCACGTGACCTATGCGTCAACTCGGTTTCCCTGTTAAATTTAGCGGAAAAATTCAAGCATTGTGACCTAGACATCAATCCAGTTTCCCCGCAAAATTTAGCGGGAGACATCAACGTCATGTGACCCGACGCCAATATTTAGCGTACGCCGATGATATATACTTCGTTTCATCTTCCGTCCAGACGCAGCCGATGCTACGAGATTATATGACGAATCAGACAGCGTCAAAAGGGCACCATCATGGTGTTCGTGATGTTTCTGTCTGTGTTTTTATCGCTGAACCAATCATAAACAGAACAAGCCTAGTGATTTGCACTTTTGACGCTGCTTGATTGGTCCCGTTCCCTCGTAGCATCCGCTGCGTCTGGACGGAAGGTGAAACGAAGTATAGCCATTTTCGTTTTCAATACGCAAAGCGTATCATAGGCCGTTGAAGTAACGAAGCGTTTTTGTTATGTCACCGCATTTGCAGTTAACTGGCCAAAGGGCTACGAGCTATTGCACGACGAGTGGGGGACGGTGCCGGATTTCTTCGAAAATATTCAGTGTTCATAAACGCCCCAGAAGTATCTTGGTGTTCTTTTGCAACATTATCGTGAGAATAGAGAGGCGGCAGGACAAAATATCGGTAGCTGCCGAGAAGGGGAGAAGGGGGAGAGCTTCAAAAGATGTAAGAAAAAAGAGACCTCGTGCTCTATGCCTTTTGAAAACTCGGTTTTGCGAGAGACATCTTTAGATTTGATTTCCATATATCACTACATTGTGTCCTCACTTGATGTGATAACTAGAATTAAAATGACACCGTCCCGCTAGCGTGCTGGTATTTAAAAAAACAACAGAACAAGTACACTGTCGTTCCCGTTGCTCAATTCACTCAAGAATTAACCAAGCTCAATATGTCGCTAAAAAAAACAAAAAAACCACAATCAGTTATTTTACAGTTCTTGCTTTCCTGACGATGTTTATTACAGAACACTGAACAAATTATTGTCTTTTAATGGTGATATTTTTTTTCTTTTAAGGCATGAATCTTGAGCTTGTAGCTTTATTTTAGGTAGCTGCTCCTGCGCATCGAGAGTTCGCGCAACCGAGATACATCCTGCAACAAAAGCTTGCGCTTGCAGCCTAGTATCGGAATTGTTGTACATTACAAAAAGCTGGAAAGCAAAAATAAGGCGAAACAATGGGCAAATGAACGCAGATAAGTAAAACTTATGCGTATACGTTAAAAGAGTAGAGCTCATTTTCGAGCGAAAATGAGTAGGCGAGATGAGATAGATCACTATGGCGCATGCCATTTCTAGTGCTCCAGACATGGGAACCGGGACACCTAGCCGATTGTCTGCAGGCCGGGTCCCAGCGAGTCGCGGGCTGCATGTGGCCTGCAGGTCGCGTGTTTGAGACCCCTGCCGTACCGGAATTTATTGTGTGACAGTGATTGTGCCGGGTACGGTGCGGACCGCTGTCGAGATTTCCGAAAGAAGTTGTATCCGCCTTTCGTTTTCTTTTTGTGCGTGTTACTACAGAATGCTTGTCTATTGTTACATCCAAGAGGTTGACGCGTGATCTGGTGGAACTGCTGATGCTGACACAAGTTATAGGGCGATGTATCTAGGAGCCTCAGGACACGATGTGTTCAAGCGAGTTAGACGGGCCGTAATCCCTCTAAAAGTTAGAACTTTTTTTTTCTATGTCCCCAGTGAATTTTTGCTTATAAAGACGTTTTTTGAAGCAAACCTGTCTGCTGGGCGGTAAATTGTATTCTGTGCAAAAAGCCTGGGAGCATCGAGCACCTCTTTTTGGATTGCTGAGTCACCTATCCCTGCTGGGACGTGCTGCAGCGAACCATTAAAGGGATGCTGAACCAAACATTCCAGTGTCCATAATAAGTGGCGTACAAACTTTCCGCAAGCCAGCAGCCGCCGGTGTGCGCGAGTACACGCAAAGACATTGTTGTCATAGTCCCCCGTTTACGCTTAAGATGACAGTGAAATGTGTGGGCTCCGAAAAGAGGGACAATAAGAACAGGTTTTTCATCTCCACAGTGGGGTCTGATGTAAAAGGTAGGCGATTATTTGGTCTAACAAGCACGTAGCTTTCACTTGTGGAGATGGAAAGCCTTTTTATATTCTCCTTTTGCCCGAATACCACATGTTTTACTGTCATCTTAAGGGTGAATGGAGGCCTATAACATCAATTTTGTTGCGAGTGCTCGCGCACACCGGCGGCTGCTGGCTGGTCGAAAGATCGTGCGCCACTTATTATGGACACTGCAATGTATGGTTCAGTATCCCTTTAAAGAAAAGCTCCCATTACTCTACACGACAGTCGTCTTTTAACTGTTGACAGTGAGCAAGTACCGTATGACGCAATCATGCTCCTGAAGCTTCATAGTACTATATGGAAAAGCGAGATGGCGGTGCAGCATGCAGATGTTGATGTCCGCGCCGTCTGTGAGTACTTTATGGAGAGTGTGAAGTGCCTCAGGGATAGCTATATAGAAATTAACAGCGACATAGAGTGGTTGCCAGTTATAGAGGACTTGGCAGCCTTAACCCTTATTCCCCACCCATTATGGCTCCCAGCCAAAAGACGGGCTGGTAGTCATTTAGCCTGATGGTTGTTTGTCGGTTGACGAGTCACCGTGTTTGTTTGTTGCTTTCATTTTCTTCTCTATTCTTACTTTCGTACATACAAGTGTCTGTATTGTTTTTATATAAACGGCCGGCAAAATAATTAAAAAAAAATCTATTCGTGGCGCCATGCAAGAACGTCGGCCTGCGGATCGCATGGGGCGGAGTTTTATTCCTGCTGAGCTCCTTGGTGAATCTATCCGGTTTTGATTATTTCAATGTTTGCGTAGAGGCTTTTTTTTACTCGTTAGCGAATGTGTGTTAAAATTTAGGGCGCCGCGCTATTTTAGAACGCTTTATGAACATTCACGGCGAAACATTTTCGTTTCAGCTTTGCAGGTGTGGATGATTGGATCGACGAATACAACCAGGATAAACGACACCTGCCATTCTACTTACAACGAAACCTTGAATAAGACTGGTCACCATTCAGAGATACCAAGATATTATATCTACAATGAAACAATATGCGGTACAAAATTGTAATGCTACCTTATTTTTGATATATGTGTACTTATGAACCAGCAGTGGACTTAGCACTGTATAAGAGATTACTATATCAACGAACTTACGAGCTTCAATGGAAGTTTCACTGTAAGAGAACACCATGTGTAATTCAATTATATGAATTTGCGATGGGGTTTTCGCTCTACGTACAAAATAAAACAAAATTTTACTTTCCCCAAAAGCTTTTCACCTGATTACAAAAAAACGAATAAAAGAAACAAACAAGGAACAGGCGAGTTTTATATTACACAGTTCTTTGATATTACCAGGGGATTTCCTTTCGATAAGCTTGGCCTCAGCACCAGGCAGCTATAACAACCTTTTTATTTCTAATACTTAAGAGCTTCGGCCCTCTCCAACGAGCCTGGCGCCGCCTCGACCCTTCGCTAGCACTGGTACTATTTGCCGAAGCAACCAAAGAGTTCCGTTTTCAACCAGCAACCGGCAACGGTTTGTTGGTTTCTTCGGCCAGGTTTTAGGACTTACTAGCTAGGTACAGGGTTAGTATCTAATAAGCATAAAAGAAGATATATGACGTATATACTTTTTACATAAAGATTTTGATATGTTTATTAAAGAAATATTGTAAAACCGTTTTTTTTCTTTTTCAAGAGGGTTCTGCTCAAAATAGTTTTTGCATGTAGAAGGTGAGCTAGACTATTTTTATATTCTTGCACTAGTGAACTCATCCTTTCCAAAGTTTTAATAAACAACAAACCACTTCACTGATCGTTCTTCATTATTACATCACAATGCGTTAAGAAACCGATTTAACCGGTCCCTTAAAAGGCGCGTCATTGGGGCCGCTCTGTGCGCCGTGAAGTCTCCATTCAAACAGCTTCTCACGGCCGCCAGATATGGCTTTACGTGGTAAATGTCTCTGTCGGCCAGGGCGGAATGAGTGCTTCCACAAGACCCACAAGACGCGATCGTGTAACGCTGGCATAAAGTGGCGCTGTAGGTTTGAATATGCACTCTACTGTCGTATGCATGCGCCTTTTTGAGCGTCTGTTTACGTGCGCTACCAGTGTTTTGAAGAACAAAAAAAGAAATTCGAAATCGACAAAATACAGTTGCAGTGTTTTAGAGGAAAAAAAAACTTGAAATACAAAATAGACATATGTAAACAAAAAAAAATGATCTCCTAGAGGTTTTTTTGTGTACTCATTTTTATAATTTACATTCACTAAAGAAGCTCGTATATCACTCTTTCGCCTCTTCTTTTACAATATTACTACGGCTGCACTTGTCAATCTTCCCACACTTTCAATATATATATTAAAATTAGACAACTGCAAAAAGTAAAACACCACTAAAGTCCACACTCTAGATTCAGTTGAAGTTCTTGTAACGGTTGGAGAGCCTCACTTACGTCCCGAACGTCTAGGTTGTCCTGGAGCTTAGCCTGACAGTCCCCAGCTGGAGTAGGTGATGCTCGTACAGCGGTTGACGTCACGCTCAGATGATGATTGCAAAGCTGACCCGCAGGTTTCTGGGAGAGTGTTTGCATGCTGTCTGTTATGCCTGTAACCACACCAGTCGATGACTTCAGGGTATATGATCGGTTAGGTTCCACGTCGACAACTGCTGCTGGGGCCCATCTTCCATTCAACCAAAACTAAACGTTGAAGCTATATGTTCAGTGGTTGCAGGGGGCCCCAGTTTGTCCTCATGAAGATGCTGTCTGTCCTGGTGTCTCTGTGGCTGCTTCTGGTGCAGGTGGTGTGTGTAGCGTGGTCGTAAGAGCTTTGGAAGAGCTGGTTAAAGCGTTCCAACCTATTGACCTACAACCATTAGTACCTCCGCAGGAGACGAAAGGTAATCCATGGAGAACGATCGGTAGTCAAAAAAGACCCGAAGAGATCTTGGCCCTCCTAGCCTTTGCGAAGTATTCGCCATTAAAAAAGTCTCGTCGTCTTGTCTTTTAATCCGTTTTTATCCGGCTTTTGAATATGTGGGTGTTTCATGAAGTTAATGAATGCCTCGATATTACGAAAATCCGTTACGCGTCGCAACAAAAAAATTGTAGTGTTTTGGGCGTGGGCCAGGGGCCTATTTAGGAAAATTATTAAAGTCCGGATAATTAGATTCTTAATTATTTTTTAGTGAATGAACTTTATTAATGTTTAAGGGCATGTGGCTTAATTATTCCATCATGAAAAAACACTAAATGAATTAAATTGCAACGGCAGAAGGCAATGCAGCGCAATGCATTTTACGGCTTTCAGAAAAACCGCACGCTTTACGGGGTTTTAAGCTTCGCGTTCCGCAACTGTATCTTTGACTCGCCCCGACGGCACCACACCCATGGAGAAATGGTGCAACCAGCCTCAGTTGCGTTGCGCGAGGACAGCGCAGCAGAGGTTAGTTGCACCATTTCTCCACGGGGCGGGGTGCCGTCGAGGCCGAGATGAGCTCCGATTGCAAACCGAAACTTAAAAACCCGTCGAATTTGTGCAGTTTTTCAGAAAGCCGTAAAATGCGTCGCGTGCCTTCTATCGTTCTGCAATTTGTAGATTTAGTGTTTTTTTCATGACGCTCAGCAATTTTCTAATTGAAACCATGCCCTTAAACACAATATTAAAAAGTTAATTACGCAAGAATAATTAACAATCTAATTATCCCGGACTTCAATCAGTTTCCTAAATTGGCCCCTAGCCCGGGACCAAAACACCACAAGCCTTTTTTGTTGCGACGCGTAGTTTCTGCAATATCAAATTTGTCCACCTTTCGTGAAACACCCAGTATATGTCAAACAGAACATAACACTCCCCAGCTGCATTTCCAGGCGGGCCTTCCCTGTGACAGAAGACTGTTCAAGGTGTGCCGAATCACTGCCCGAGCTGCTGTCAACATTCTCACGAACCGGCTGACCACCGCGCCATAATCCGCGCTCAGGGCCGCGTGCAAGAGGTCGTTGGAGCGCGACGCTCCCCATCTCCTGGTCGCAAAGGAAATACCCCTTCAAATCAGTGACGTGAACGTGTCCAGACTGCTCGATTGCACTGAGCCGAGCAAGTGCGTATGAAAAACGCGACCCTTGCGTCGTTACCTTGTATGGCCCTTCCGACTTCGGAGTGAGTGAGACAGCGAAACCGCAAGCCGCGCTACTCAGTAAGCGGGTTCTCCGTAAGACCGCGTCCCCGACATTGAACTGCAGGTGAGTTTACTCTTACCGTAACGCGCCGCCTGCTCGATCCTTGCGGAACCGACATCATGCGGTGGGGAGGTTACGATATTGCAGACGACCACCTCCCACCGGTAGTGACTCAGCACTGGCTGCATAAAACCCGGAGGCTTCCCGCCTTTCGGTTTTGCTTTCTAGTAAGCCGGGCATCAACGAGTGTACCGCAATAAATCCCGCCTCATCCCAGGCCAGGTCTCGGCGTGACATAACTTTAAAAAGTTTTGCTGCCACTGCTATGACCAGTCAGACCGAAGGCGTGGAAGTACTCGATAAACCTCTTCCGTAGTGAATCAGGACCCTGAAGGGAGACTATTACCCTCCTCCTCATCGATCGTTGAATGTAGCGAAGCGACAAGCTGTCTTCGCACAGCAGATATAAATCCAAGTGCTCATTAACTTGTTCGCCAGCGTTCCAGGTGCTACCTGTAACTTCCGCATGTTTTTAACACTTGCTGACAAATTTTATCCGCTTTCTGGGCCTCAACAAGCTTTTCTGTGCTTACCACTTTACCCAAAGTCACAATAGGCAGCCTGCAATACTCTTTGGGTCGGCGCTATCTAGCGACTGAAGCAAGAAATATTGGGTATCCCTGGGAGTGGCGGCTGCATTGTTCAAACGTGAGCTAATCAGGCTAAGCGGCGCCACTCTGGTGGCGCCGCTTAGCCTGGTGTCTGAAGCAGAAATACTGGGTATCCCAGCAAGCCGTGATCGCGTAACATGCCAGTACAGCGGAAGCTACGGCCCTGGCTGGCCAATGGGAACGTGACTGCGTATCACCGGAGCGCACCTCTACTCCGAAGAAGTATCAGGCTTTTGGCTGCGTCATGCTCCAATATGTGTGCATTACGCTCGTATACGTCGCCCATCTCGAATCCGTCGGCACGCAATGTGGGGCTTATCGTTCACCCTTTGCCAAGTTACATCGAGACAGGTTATAACTGCGGGCTCTCACACTACCGGCGCCGCCTGGCTGTTGCCGGCTTACTATACCCTGCTCTCCTGTGCAGCGCCCTAAAACTGCTACTATACGAAACTGCTTCGATATGCAGCGACCTAAAATCGCTACGAAAAAGATGAAGAAGTGAAGGATCGGTCGCCTGATTTGTCTTTCCTCACAAATACTTCGGGACTCGTCTTAAAACTGCCCTGGACGCCGTAGTACGCTCTGCTTCATGTCGGCAAACCACCCCGGGTTCGCCTGCCTCTAGGTGCTGCTCGTTGGAACCTTGGGACCGCCTGATTTGTCATCCACTGCCCTACTGATTCTTTTCCTCAGCCTGTCGTCCCCAGCCAGCGCAACCACGTGTGAAACATAGGAGCTGAGGTTGCCGTATCAGCATGACTGGAGCAATTCGGTCTGCAGGATTGGCAACCACGGACAGCAGCGGGGAACGATGACGTCAACGCCATGGGCTATTAAACCTAGCGACGACTTTCTGACTACAGGCACCGTGGCGATCGCGCCGGCAAGATGCTTACATTACCATGATTATCACTACATGTTAGTTGCGACATTGAAGATAGATCGTTCCCTTCTAGCTGCTATTGTATTGTAGTGCTGCCGTGCCCCAGAAAGTGTATTTCTATGTTGACCAAGTGTTGGCTTACTTTAAAACTGCTACTTGCGGGAGACGTGGAAACAAGTCCGGGACCGAAAGTCGAAGAGTTGCTGTAAAAGATTACTGGACAGTCAGAAGAGTTTGGTCGAGTTCACAAAGAAATCAAGGATAACAAGATTAGAAAGTAACATGCAGGACATGAACAAGAAAATACATAAATAGGAAAAAGCATTTTTAGATGTTAAAGAAATCAGAGGAAGCGCAGAATCAGTGAAAAACACAGTTAAGACACTTAAAGAAATGGTAGAGCAGCAGAAGAGAAGAATGATTGAACTAGAAAACTACAGTGGACAAAATGACTTATTAATTTTCGGACTGCGTTACGATGATGGTGACACCACTACAGGACCAAAAGAAACTTGTGAAGGGAATAGTTTCTAACAAGTTGGAAGTAACAACTACGTCAATTGAACAAATCCACAGGATTGAAAAAACCGGGCACATGTAGAGTGATAATTAGGAAATCTAAAAGCTACTATGAAAAGCAAGAAGTGTAAACAATTACAGGAGGACTTTTAAGTAAGTCGTGCAAGCGTGTCTTCGTGGCCTGGTCATTCTACTACCGGTGCTCGTCGTGTGCGGACGATAGGATGACTAGCTCCCTCGAGTGGTGATAACGGCCCTTGCTGGCTGCGGTTCTTCGGCTGCTGATAACTATCGCATAATCTTGCCCCCTCTGCCTTTTTGGAGTAGTCACGACGAACGCTATTTCTATACTGCGACGTAACCGGACGACCGTACCGTATTGACGACTGTCGAGAAGAATTACAGTGACTGCAAGTACTCGGCGATGTGGCAATCATTCGGTGCTTATCAAATGATCCACGTCTGGATGGTCACCTTCCAGTCTACGACAGCAAAATACCGACTGCTTGCAGCCAAGGAGCTCACCATCAAAGGCATGCGTTTTCTTCTCATTGACCCCAAAACTCACAACTTCGCGTAAAGATTCACTGGGCTCGTTTTCTTGTATCCAATGACACGGTTCGCCGAGCACTAGAGCAGTACGGCCTAGTTCATGAAGTCACCCGCGAGACGTGGCGGGCCCAGGGTTTCCAGGGGTACTTTGGACGACAAGACTGGTCCGAATTACCCTGAAAGAGGGCGTCACAAAAGAAGACTTGCCTGATTAACTCCGGCTCTTCGGAGGCACAGCTCTCGTCCTGGTGCCCGGACGCACCCCCTTGTGCCTCCGGTGCGAAAAAGCCGGGCATACTAGGAAGGACTGTATATAGTCCCTCGCTGTGAGGACATCCATCGATATGGCCACACTATAGACAGATTGCGTTAGAACCTGCGCAGCTGCAAGAGGTGGACCACTTCTCGATGAGAACTTCGACATGCTGATGGACGAAAGGGAAGCAGAACAAGCAGCGACCGCGGGCACCACCGAGTGCAACCGTCCCGCGGAGTCCGTGACCAGTGGCACGCCTGCGGCCGTCACCGAGTGTGCACCCAACTGCGGCCCCATGCTGACCAGCGGCATGCCTTCCGGCACACCACAGAGTGCAACCTTCCCGCGGCCCCGCCGCGTCAAGCGTCAAGCGTAAAGAAAAACTTCAGGTCCCGAAATCGATACAAAATCGCTTCATTATATGCAAAAGCTTATACGTCTAATCACTTGGATATGCATTTTCAGTAGATTAGTTATCAATAGCCACCATTGTCAAGATCAGTAACCTCTCAGGTAGATAATGAAGGTTTCACAAAGATTTGCCACTGGGCAACACGCGTCGGCCACGTCTACACCTCGCACCGCCCTCTCTTTGTCGTCGTTCTAAGCGCTTGCGTACCTAGTTTCCTTTCCTTCCGCTCTCCCGGGGTGGCGGTACCGTCACGTGCGTTGACTTTCCTCCGGCTTGTCACGATGAACACCTATGAAGACAATACATGTGTTCGTACCTTTGTACAAGATTCTGGGTCACGTCTGTGTCGTGTGCTAAACAGCTTCGCTGGTCATCCACCCTTATAGAGTGGAATGGCTCATGATTTTTTTTATTAAGTTTTTAAACAAATGTAATCTATACTGTGTTCCAGTTTGTTGCTTCAACGGCTTTGAAGCCCAGCAATATTTTCCTGCAGTGCACGAAATTTGTTCCTGCGGACCAGGCACGTAGCCAGGATTTTGATTCGGGGGAAGGGGGGTGGGCGCCCATCACAAAATGCTGACATAGAGGGCAGGGGGAGAGGAGGCCCCAGCGAAATGAAAAATTTCCAGGAAGGCCCCCCCTGAAGAAGGGGGGGGGGGGGCCCATGGGCCCCCCCCTTCCCTGGATGCGTGCTTGCTGGGACCAAATCCGCAGGAACAAATAAGGAATGGGAATGAGAAATCAGAACCAATTTCTTCCACGCGTTTTCATTGAAATTAAATGTGCATGTACTCAGCACGTCTGGTCCTGTGTACAGAAGCGAACTGTAATGAAGCCCTTCATTTGTTCGTAAAAGCGCTTTTCTGGTTCATTCTAGCTGTATCTTTTTACAGCGGCGCACGAAGCACTTTCGGCATGGTTCCATAATTGCGCTGTGCTGTTCTCCACGCGATACGATGACATACGGCTGCGTACCCTATTGTAAGTCCTCGAGTAAACGAAATAAACCGGTGTTTCGTTTCGCGAAATTCCCAGTGAAGCTAACCTTGGAGAAAATGGCTGAAAGTCATTTTAAGGGGTAACTGGACGCCGAATACAACGTCTTGTTACTCGACTGCATGCAGTCGACATTCCGCTGCTGCCGACCTTAAAGGAGGATGCAAAACGCCAAGACTAAAGTTGTACCTAGCGTGTTCAATGAGTATACCTCATACTTACAACCAGGAAGAAACCCGAGAGAAGTGACGCGTAAGTGAGAAAGCGCGAAGCACATGCTTTGAACTGCGCACCAGCACCCAAGTAGCGCGTGATCAATTCTGCTCATGCTGGTCCCTCTGCGCTGTTTCACGATGACATGCCTCCCGGTGACGGTGGGAGCGAAGCAACATTACTCAGCGAAGGGTTACCGTCTTCGGACAGCTGCAGATGCGTAGACGCCGTCGTCCCTGCGAGGATACAAATCCATCGAGCTGTGCCGGTGGCTTCTCACACACAGCCATAGAGCGATGGCAGTGGAGACGCAGAGAACGTGATCTCAAAGCCCGAATCGAAAGCCTCAGATGGACTATAGATAAGTGCGACGAGAACTTCAAAAGCTCAAAGAAGATACCTACGTTCCCGCCTTTGTGGATGTCTCTGAAAACGCCAACGCAAAAGACGTCGGAGCTTCAACTCTTTTGGAACAGGTTAAAAACTTGGGAAAGAAGATGCCTACTTGGTCAGACTCAACAGTACTCCATGGGCTTGCTGTGCAGAAACCTCTTAACGCGGACGTACGGCCACAAAAGAAGCGAAGGAATACTACGTCTCCATAGCCGAGCACTCTAAGAAGAGGGTGTCGTCTTACACCCTTTGTCCCACATAAATGATGCACCCCATAACTTCAGTTCGACGTACAGCGCACTGAAGTCGAACAGACGGCCTGAACTTTTACAAGAGGTTTGATAACGGTGCGACATATCTTATTAAACAGCTAAAGTACGTATAAAAGACTACAGAATAAAAACACTGAGGTTTTGCAGTCAGGCCAAGAAACCCCCGATTATGTTTTGCAGTCAGTAACGCGAAGATTAGCTATTTTAATAAGTTGTACCACTCGGCTATCAAGCCGCTCGTGAAAGTTGGTACCGTCGGTTCGACGTCAGTGCGCTGTGCGTCGAACCGAAGTTTTAAGGGCAGCGAGTGCATTCTCTGAGTATGTACTTGTACTTTACTTAAAGTATTTTTTTTTCTGGTACTTTCCGAGGAAATTACAATTCCCGACTTCAAAGTACATTCCGCAAATTTGGTTTTGTTAAATTTGTATCACGAGATGATGCTTTGTCAACTCCAGAGAAATACCGGGAGGGATATTTTACTCTTGCCATAAACGTGAGAAGGCGACGTGTCACTCGTTTTATTCTGGGGGCGGCTTTCTTGTTGCTTTTAACTCTCGCTACTTCTCGAAGGTCGGTCAGGCGCAAGCGAGGAGGTTTGAGATCTCGGGAGAAGCAAAATTAATTATAATGTAGCACCTGAGACTGTGGTGCGGAAAAAGTAGGTTTTCAGATCGAAGTAAAGACAACAAAGAGAGCACGGCACAATGTTTTGATACATTCTCTTTTGTCTTTTCCTTTTATCTGAAAGTCTCCTTAATTTGCACCCCAATTTCAGGTGTTACTTTATGATTAATTATCACCAGTTTGCTTGTACACTCACTGTTTTTTCTTTATTAAGGGGATGACATTTTTTTGTGAGGGATTGCTTGCGGGAAGATGCTGGTTATCATTGCTCTCCTAGTACATTTAAACCCATTGGGTGCAACGATCCAGTGCAGGAGCGCCAAATTCAGAAGAGGGACTTCAATTTGGCTCTATTCGAAAATAACTACTCTGTGACCACTTGACTTTATCAAATATTCTGCCGCGGTTTTTGAAAATGAGGTCATGCACCCATGATTACCCCTGGGAAGTGTATACCACGCGTCTAAAAAATCACTGTATACAAAGGGAATGAAAGGGCATCATGAAAGACTGTGTTAAAATACATGTATTCTTTACTTTCAAAGTACATTGTATTTATAGTACTTCACTTCAAGTACGTTGCACCGAGTTGTACTCTCATTACCTCTTTACTTAAAGTACATCACACATCCTCACTTACTTTGTACCTTGCCTGAAGTACCCTTTCGATGTACTTTACCCAACACTGGACAGGGTTCTGCACCCCTTGTCCCCTTTCCTCTGAGTGTAGCACACTGGTGGCGCTTCCCCGACTGTTTACGAGGAGAATAGTGGGCGTAACGGACATGGTCAAGGAGAGGCGATACTGCTGAACTGTCTGTTCACACGTCTTCAGAGGCTAGGACTATGCTCGTTGATTATTGATGAAATGAGGGTGAAACAACGACTGTTGTATAAAACGGGGACGCTTTCATTGAAGAAGTCGTACACGGCAAGGAAATTTCTGCGAAAAGTACAGATGAACCTGTCTTAACTGACTCCATGCTATGCTTCATTTTTAGATGGCTCTCAGCTAGATTTAAAATCCCGATGGCCTGCCTTTTCAAAAAAGAAACTGCAGCGGTCGAGATGTCCACGCGCTCCCTGCGACACGTCCTGAAAGAAGTCAAAGCCGTAGGCTTTCTTGTGGGCAAGCGTCGTCACTAGCCAACCAAAATTAAAGTCGCATGGCATTCCAACTTCTATGCAGTGGATCCCTCAAACACTGCATACCGCATCCCGAAATCCAGACCGCAAGATTTTCTGGCTTGCGATCAATGTCATTTAATCAAAGACACCCAGTTGCAGTTTCTCCGGCACGTGACCTCGGAAAAGCAGGGGTTATAATGGCGAACCACCTGAGGCAGCTTTATAAGATGCAGCAAGAAAGCATTGTAAAATCCTGTGCAGTCCCTAATAGCAGGAAACACGTCTTCCGACAATTGTCAAGAAAGTGAGGTAAGAAGAGCAGTTGCTTCTGAAAAGCCATTTGGAGAAGAAATTTATTGTGTCAATAAAACATATGAATCATACAAGATATATAAAAAATAAGAACCATATAAGAAACTTGTGAAAGTTTCTTATGGGTTTTTATATGGTCCTTAAATGTTTTATATGTTCTTATATGTCTTATATAGTTCTTATAGTTCTCTATGGTCCTTATATGTTTATATATTCATTATAAAACCTATATAGTTACTTATATTGTTGCTTATATGTTGTTATATGTTCATATATATCTTGTATGATTCATATGTCTTTATTGAACACAAAAATTGCTCATACAAATGAAATTCTTCAATAGGGGTCCAAGTGCTGTCGATTCCCGTGACTGAGGCACTCAAGCTCCTTCAAGAGCAGGCAGGCCACGTTCTATAGGCCTTTCCCCTGACTACGCCACTGTCCAGGGGGGCTCGCATGGTTTTTATTGGTTATTTCGGATACTCCTGGAACCTCTCTTCGGCCTATCAAAGAGCTTCATCCCAAGAGACAACTCGGTGACTATACCCAACCCCATGTCACCTTCGCTCTGTACAACGGCTCAATGCACGCATCGGGTGTAACGACCTCTCTTGCGTGGACCCAAAGGCACGACGACTCCGAGTTACAATCAGGTCGTCGAACGACGTTTCATAGAAAGATTGCTTAGGGGTCATTCCATGTCAAACGTCCAAACGCTGCGCTCGACCCGTACGGATTTCTAAAAAAAAAAAAAAAATTCATGGCCTTTTGCCGCAATGTCCATAGCCATGCCCTGAAAAATATTTTGGCGAGAAAATTTTTTGTTGACGTGAGCGCGGCGTGAAACTTAGGCATCACTCAATAATTGATAAAAAATGAAAGCCGATTTACAACTCCCTGTAACACCGAATTAGAGCGCAGCTCTTGAGGAGGGAAGGCACGTGACCTCGGGAAGGGGGGTGGTCACGTGGCCTGAGGGTCACGTGACGTCGAGGAGGTGGGAGGAATGTTCCCCGCTAAATTTAGCTGAAAAAATTATCCGCTAAATTTAGCGGGGAAACATTTTCCCTTGATTTAGCGGAGAAAAATTTCCCGATAAATTTAACGAAAATGTTCCCGCTAAATTTAGCGGAAAATTTTCCCCGTAGATTTAGTGGAAAAAGTTTTCCGCTAAATTTAGCGGAAAATGTTCCCGCTAAATTTAGCAGAAAATTTTGCCAGCTAGATTTAGCGGAAAAAATTTTCCGCTAAATTTAGCAGGACAAAGTTCTCCGCTAGATTTAGCGGGGAAAATTTTCCGCTAAATCTAGCGGGAAAATTTTCGCTAAATTTAGCGGGGAAAATTACCCATCATGCACCGCGCGGCTACGCCGACGGCGACGCCAACGGCGACGCCGCTCAAGCCGAAACGGGCGCCTAACAGCTGCGCTCTAAACTCAGCTTTTCAGTGAAACACCCCACAATATTTTTTCTTAAATTTGCACGGCTTTCGACTTACGATGTGGATGGGCTTGTAAAGTTTTCGATTAATTTAAATATATTTTTTAGAGCGCAGCTCTTAGCGCCGTTTCCGGCAGAGCGGCGTCGCCGTCGCCGTCGGCGTAACCGCGCGGTGCATGATGGGTAAATTTCCCCGCTAAATTTAGCGGAAAATTTTCCCCGCTAAATCTAGCCGGAAAATTTTCCCCGCTAAATCTAGCGGAAATTTTCCCCGCAAATATAGCGGAAAATTTTCCCCCGCTAAATCTAGCGGGAAATTTTCCCCGCTAAATCTAGCGGAAAATTTTCCCCGCTAAATCTAGCGGAAAATTTTTCCCGCTAAACCTAGCAGAAAATTTTCCCCGCTAAATATAGCGGAAGGATTTTTCCATAAATCTAGCGGAAAAATTTTCCTGCTAAATTTAGCGGAAAATTTTCACGCCAAATCTAGCGGAATAGTTCTCCGCTAAATCTAGCGGAAAATTTTCCCCGCTAAATCTAGCGGAAAATTTTCCCCGCTAAATCTAGCGGGAAATTTTCCCCGCTAAACTTAGAAGAAAATTTTCCCACTACAAGCGGGGAAACCCCTCCCTGAGGTCACGTGACCCCATGCCACGTGACCCCCCCTCCCCGAGGTCACTGCCCCCCCCGTGCCTTCCCTCCTCCTCAGGCTGCGCTCTAATTCGGCGTCACAGGGAGTTGTAAACGGCTTCTCACTTTTTTTAAACTAAAAAAGTTCGAAAATTTTACGATATTTTTGTTATTTAATCAAAAGAGTGAAAGCCGTTTCGGCTCCCTGCTCGCCGATAGAGCGCAGCTCTTGAGGAGTAGGAGGGAAGGTACGGAGGGAGCAGGTGACCTCGGGGGGGAGGAAGTAACGTGACGTCACTGATGACGTCATCAATGATGATGACGATGACGATGCGGATGCCGATGACGTCATCAGTGACGTCACTGATGACGTCATCAGGGATGATGACGATGACGATGCGGATGCCGATGACATCATCAGTGACGTCACTGATGACATCATCGGCATCCGCATCGTCATCGTCATCACGTGACCTCGGGGTCACGTGACCAGGGGTCACGTGACCTGGGGGTCACGTCACTGATGACGTCATCGGCATCCGCATCGTCATCGCCATCATCCACGTGACCTCGGGGGTCACGTGACCTGGGGACCACGTGACCTGGGGGTCACGTGACCTCGGGAGACCACGTGACCTGGGGACCACGTGACCTGGGGGTCACGTGACCTCGGGGGTCACGCTGACCTCGGGGGTCACGTGACCTGGGGGTCACGCTGACCTCGGGCGGTTACGCCGACGGCGACGGCGACGCCGCTCAAGCCGGAAACGGGCGCCTAAGAGCTGCGCTCTAAAAATATCTAATTGCTCCCGGGACCTAAGAGACCTTTTTTTCGGCTGCCCTGCAGGGTATATAATCCATAAAAAGTTTAAAACTGCTCAATTAAATATCTCGCAGTTAACAAAAATCATGAATTTGCAAAAAAAAAGTGCGTTTTGACGCATAAACAGCCGTTTATTTCACTCTGAGAGTGGTCCAAGTAAAAATACAAAATATGGTGGGCTTAGAAAAACAATCGATAATCTTTTTGATTCTGAAAGTCTAATCAAAGTAAATTTTTGTTTAAAGCGAGAAAATAATTTTTGAAGTTGAACTCTCGCACCACAATCCGGCGTCGCTACTTAACGCCTCTACGCCGCACAGCACGCCACCTGCGACGATAGCTGACACAATGAGGTCCAAAGAAAGAACAGAGTTGTCTGCCGCTTCCCCTTGTCCGTCTTTCCGGCTGCAAGGGAAGAAACTGGCGGGTATCGTTGTAATAATCGGAGGTGCCGCCAGCGCGTAACAATAGCAGGCCAGTTGTGCCTTTGTACCCGAGGGCAGCTCGAAACGTTGGGCAAGTTGGGCGCATGTCTGTTGGGCGTCTCAGCCACTAGGGGCGCAGGACCGCGGACGCAGAGATGCGCTCCGATAAGAAATCGAAACCTAGAAACGCGTCCAAATAGAGCGTTTTTACAGAACGCCGTAATATACTGCCCCTGCATTATATCCTTCCTAAAAAGTTTATTTAGCGGCTTTCGATGACGCTGAGGCAAGTTTCTAATTGAAACCATATGTGAATTTTCATTAATAAAAAAGTTAAATAACGAATTTTAGTTATTTAGCCGACTGATCATTACGATTAGCCCCTATACTATGTCCCCTGGCTGTAAACTCACCTGGACAAACCGCATTAGTGTAACTTTCACGGCTTTTTTAAACAAATCTGGTAAGGAAAAAAAATTACCCCGTATACGTGGAATTATATACCAGCAATTAATTTAGCAGTGCAAAAGAAAGAAATGAGAACGAACTTACGAGCGTCAATGGAGGTTTCACCAAAAACACCATGTGAAATTCAGTTTCTCCAAAAAGCTTTTCATCTGGTTTCGAAACCCCAATGAAAAACAAACAAAGTAACGAGCCTTTATATCCCACAGCTCCTTGATATTTCCACTGGGATTCCTTCCGATAAGGGTGGCCTCAGCACCAAGTAATTATAACAACATTTTTGTTTTCTAGTACGTAAGAATTTTGGCTTTCTCCAAGGTCCCGCCGCCACCTCTACATTTCGCTAGCACCTTGGCAACAATTTGGCTGCGTTTTCGGCCAGGTTTAGGACTTATTAGCCAGGTACAGGGTCTGTATCCAATAAACATGTGAGAACATATATAACGTATATACTCTCTAAATAAAAGTTAGGATATGTTAATAGTACTAATATTGTATGAACCTTTTTTTGTTTTGTTTCAAGAGGGTTAATAGTTTTGCGCAAACTTGTTTTGGCATACAGAAACAAAGCTACATCCTTTTATCTGGTGACACAGGTGAAGTCATCTTTTCATATTTTTACTCAAGATATGAGCCACCTAACTACATCGCGGTTCTAAATTACATCGCAATCCGTTAAGAAATTGATTCAAGCGTTACCCTCAAAAGGCCCGCCATTGGGGTCTCCGTGTACGTATAACAATTAAGATTCCTTACTCGCGGTCCACCGAAGAGCGAATACAAACTGCGCCGAGTGCCGTCACGTCTCCGCCCAAACAGCGTCTCACAACCGCCAGATAAAGCTTTATGTCGAGGAAACGTCAGCTTTAGGTGCAGCGCACTGTCTGTGTGTTTCTTCGTCCTGGCCCTACGTCTTTTTTGTGCTGTTCCCACCAAACAGTATGTACCACCAACTAGCCCAACTACATGCCTTGTTTAGGTATAGGCATGTTTCTGTCGACCAGGGAGGCAGGAGTGCTTCCACAAGACCTGCAAGACGTGATCGTGTAATGCTGGCATAAAGCGGCGCTGTAGGTTTGATTATGCACTCTACTGTCGTTTGCATGCGCCTGTGAGCGTCTGTTTACGTGCGCTAGCAAAGCATTTTAACGAACAAACATAAATTCAAAATCAACAAAATACCGTCGCAACTAGGCTCTATCAAAACGCCGAAATTATTCATTTTCGTTTTTTTGTGTATTCTCTCCCATATTTATATTGATTAATGTAGTCGCTCGTGAGAGCTTAGCGTTCATGACCAACGTGAATGAGCGCCACGATGCAAAACCGAAACGCCATTTAAATATTTGATAGTGCATGAAAGGGGCGCCTTCAGACTTACAACACAAAACTTCAAACAAAAAAAGGCCACAACCAATACTTTTGGTAACAAAAATACAACATGTAAAGAAAAGAGAAAAAGAACGCCGTTATGCGTTGCAACAACTGTACATGTGTTGCAACGCTTAATGCTTACTCTGAAAAATAATGAACAATCCATAACCTTTACTTTAAAGCAAACATGTTGTGGAGAAATGCTCCGGAGTGCCCAGTTTTTTAAGTCTTCATTTTCCGGGTTTATAATATTGTTTTTTTTATTTCTTTAGAGGCTGGTTAGTGGGGGATTTTGCAAATAATAAAACAAACTATCGTTTGGTAGGTTACCAAAATCGTTTCATCTAAATACGAAGTGAAAACAAAAGTTTAAAAAATAACAGCGCTGAACAGGAACAAAACGCAGTACCGCAGTGCGGCTCCATGTCGTCCTTCTCGTCGACAGGTCTTTCCGAAAAGCTAGACTAACATGGCCAATTCCGGCACTTGGCGTGTTTATCATGGACGTCACATCGCATGGTTTAGGAGGCTATCGCAGCTAAACTAGACCTAAAATAGGGATAGTTTACATATCCAGGTAGCACTGCGGGTGCTCCTTCTTACCTGTTGGGACTGCGCTAGTCGCAAAGAAGTTCCTTCTTGCCATAAAAAAAATAAAGTAAACATCCCCGGCGTTTTTCTTAGCTTATCTTTGGACGCTCCAACTAGAAACAATGGGGCTAGGAGTTTAGAAGGTTGGGGGGGGGGGCGTTTTCGTCTGTTCTGTCTGTGTTTCGTGAGTTTGGGCTCATACATGGAAACAGAAATGTTGTCGTAGAGGTTGTAGATTGCCCTGCGCCCCAACGTCCACGGAACGTATTTTTTTCTCGCAAAGATCATACTTCCAAGTCAAATATAGCCATATTTTATTTGATATTACCCAAATTACATGATGTACGGAAAGACAAAAAGCTAAAAGGATATGGCTTGACTGTTATAGTATGTAATTTATAAAAAAAAGCAGTCTTAGTTCCGTCATCTAAATTATTTTATAGACCACAGATCTTTTATTTTATTTCCACATTCGACTACGGAGCAGATGATACCACAAAGCAGTCCACAGCTAATCGCTGTTGCGTAATAAAACTGGCTTCGAGCGCTGATTGAGGTCATCTTCTCTTCCATGGCACCAGGGGCGTAAACCAAAATTAAATTCAGCCATGCGCAACCATAACTAAAGTCCGATTCCAATGAAAAACAAAAAGATACAGAAAAACTTCCTGACATACGGTGTTTATAAGTGTACGTACTTTTTCCTATGAGTGTACAACGTTTTCTTGGTATCGGAGTTTAGTTCCGTTTGTGATTTGCCTGCACTTTCATTCTTCATTCAGTTCACCAATGTCGCGACACGATGTTTTGAATGCTGAATTTTCGCCATTATGTTTTCCGTCTTCTAGACGCTGAAGTGCTTCGTGCAAGCTTTATTTTATCGTTTGCCGATTTCCGCGTGAAGCGGTGTCGCCTGTATATCCGTGTACACTGGTCAATACAAATTAAAAACGATTGAATCTTGTGTACTACTTCGCTTCTTTTTTTTTTTTTCAGTTCAGCAAAGTCGATGAAGTGTCTCGAAGAATAATTAGGAATGCTTTGGGAGAATCATCTCATCTGTTTTCTGTTGGCACCTTGCTTAATTAACCTCACATAAGTTGCAGGATTTCACGACGGTCTAGACGTCTTGCTACATGTTGTCCCCCTAAATCTTTGCAACAGCTCGTTGTAAGCGCGCCAAAACATCATGCCCCCTTTGGTCTAAGCTATCGGGATGTAGTTGCAACACTTTAGGATTCAGCATTTGGGGTACAATGTATTTACCGTCCTTGAACTTTAGTTGTTCTGTTCCTTGCCACACCTCGATGAGATTAGCTTCCTCGAACGGTATGTCTACAGCCAGCCGTGACTACGCCTCAGCATCAGTCAGGTTGTTTCCATGGCGGTGATTTACTTCAAATTCGAACTGCTGTACTTCATTGATCCATCTCGCCAGCTTCCTTTTTGATTCTGTCAAACCAGGAGGGTAGGTCAGAGATTGATGGTCGGTGTAAAGGTTAAACTTTTTTTTCCGTTGAGATATGCTCGAAACAATCCAATCTCCATCAATACAGACAGTTCACTCTTCTCGATTGTTTTGTAGTTTATTTCTGTTTCCGAAAATTTGAAAGAGTAGTATCCGATAACCCTAAGCAGTTGCCTCAAGGGTGCCGTGGTATCTCTCTGATACAGCACTGTCCTCTTCCGTAGTGTGAGGCATTGGTATCGAACTCGAAATGTAGTTGGAAATCGGGTAGTGTAAGGATAGGATCACTGGAAATACGGTGAATTATACCTTGATACACAATTTGGTACTGGTCAGTCCATTTACGATACTTCTTTCATGGTAAAGGTTTGTGCGACATTTTGTTAATTTAGAATAACCCTTTGTTATAAACCGGAAAATTCTCGGCCAATCCAAGAAAGACGCAATGGAGTGAACATTGTACGTTCTCACCAAATTTGAGATGCAATCAATGGATTCCTGCTTCGTCAAATTCGTTGCTCCGTCAAGGACACAACCCAGGAAAAAAAAAGACCGCATCTCCACGTGGTGAATGATGTTGATTGGGGCGAAGCGGCGTCTGCACTGTTTTCGTCCATTTCAGAAAGAGAATGTGTGGTATGGAACGTGGTTATATATGCATTTGAGCATTTTACCGCAGCGCCCTCTCGTCTATAAACGTTGAGCATTTGACCGCAGCGCCCTCTCCTGTATAGACGTTGAGCGGCTACATGCAACCTTTCATCCATGACAGAAACCCCAGCTCTTGAGTTACTACCACATCTCAGAGCCCCCACTCGTCCCGCAGTCGTGGCCGAGTGGTTAAGGCGATGGACTAGAAATCCATTGGGGTCTCCCCGCACAGGTTCAAATCCTGTCGACTGCGCAAACATTTTTTTTTGTCTTTTTATGTGAGCACGGACGCCGGCCGGACGGACGGACGGACGGACGGACGGACGGACGGACAAGGCTAGACCCTATTGAGCTTCGCCCTTAACAACATTGGGTTGGAAGAACCCGCTTTTCTTCGCAATGGTTTTTAGGCGCGCCGTGCTCAAAGCTGGAAGAACCTTTGCGAAGTGGTCAAGATGCTCTTCTGCAGTCCTCGAGTAAAATATGAATGATGTCGTCAATGTAGACATTGCAGCACTCTCCTATGTAGGGCTTCAAGAGCTGGTTCATATATTTTTCTTAAAGCAGACTGGCAAACTTTTTTACTCAATTGCCAGTCGGTTGTATTCATAAACATCGAATAGGATTACAAAGGCAGTGTACACCTTGTATTCTTCCTCTAGTGGGACTTGTCAGAAGCCTTCGCAGAGGTCGATGCGTGAGAACATCGTACAACCAGTCTCGTCGATGATGGATTTGATGCGTGGAATAGATCAGTTTGTTGATTCATTAGCCGGTAGTCCATGCAAATACGAAAGGTACCATCTCCTTTTGAATTAATGGTAACTGCTGACGCAAAGCTTGAATTGAACGGTCGAACTATGTTTGCGTCTAGCATCTTCTTCAGCTCCAGTTTCAACCACACTTTGTTTTCCGACATGTTGCAGGGTTTTCTCTTGATAACGGTTGCATCGTTTAGCTTAAAACGTATCTCAATAGCTAAAGTTGCTTCCGGGTAATCCCAGACACATTGAAGTTCCGGGGTACATCTTTGTGACTTCCCCCGCTGATTCAGTTTTTCGGGGAGTTTTTCCTGGCGCTGACTGAGTCTCTTTGAAGCCCTTGATCGCTCTACGCTGACCACCCCAGTCCAGTAGATGTTCAGGCATAGCTCCTATAACTGGTCGAGGCAGGAGCGGTTGATAGGGTACGTTCTCTACTACCAAGGTCTTCATTTCAGCGTGATTTCCTTGGTAGATGATTGTGATTTGTTTCTACCGGTTATGCACATGCTTTCCACCATTGTAACTCTGCACCTTAATGGGGCCAGCAGATAATATATCAGCGGCCTTAACTTGATTCTTGATAATCACATCAACCGTGCACGACTATAAACAAACGCTTACAGATTGTTCCATATAGGTCGACCGTAACATACAGTAAGTTAGCGTTCCTTAAATATTGTCTTCTTTGGTATCAGTGGGTAGAAACTGTGACCCTATTCTATTAGTTCTTTTACATTGGTATTGTCTTTATTTGGCTCTTCCACTTTGTTTTAAGCTTAAGGTATGTCGATGGTGCTAGAATTGGTCGTTCTTCGTCTCCAATCAGCAGAAAGGCGCTTCTGTCCAAACGGTACGTGGGAATGGTTTGGCACGTTTAAACTGTCGCCAGAAATTCCGTCACTCGTATGTGCTGATATGTTTGGCAGCACTGCGCTACTTGCAGAACTTCTGTCGCGAGTAGCCAAATTCAAATACAGCTGTCCAATGCTTCGTAGCAATTTCTCTACGGTCGACGGCGCCTTCACTTGAACTTACTGGTGGAGGTTCTTTGTGAATCAATGAATGATTAGAATAACAAGTGCAGAATCCATTACTTTAGATCCGCGAGCTATAGCAGCATTCACTTCTCAAAAATATATTCAAGCGCAAACCTCTTTTGTACTTGTAGTATATCGCTTGGTCCAACGTATGACATGTGTTATCGCTGAAGGAAGAAAGAAAGTTACCTCTCCATTCCTGCCAAGGACCATGTTCATGGGTGAGCACTCATAGTTCCTACCATTTTTTGGCCATTCCACATAAAAAAGACTCAAGTTGTTAATCTTGTCGTCGTCTGTATTCCAGTGGTTTCGACCACGTGCGTACCCATAGAAATTAACGCAATCGTCAGGACTACTCGAACTTCCGTCAAAGATGTCTGGCTTCACCATCTGCATTTGCATGGACGAAGCAATTGTCGTCGGAAATTCTGACTGCTGGAGCATGTGTTCTTGTTCTAGTGCACGCATTTTGACAAGCAGAGAGCTGGTTTCTTCGGACTACGGCCTCGACGGAACCGCAGTTGGTTCAAATGTAAACCTTTGGTAATGACAAAGTTTTATGTTTACCTTGAGCTCGCCCTTGGCCAAAGAATCCTCCATGTTTCGACCTGACTTGCCAAGCAGATAATAAACGAAGTCAATGGTGCTCACCGTCACCGGTAGAAGAACGGGCTCTTCATCTTAGGGCTGACGATTATTGCAGCGAAAACGTCTGTCATCAGATTTGATTTCGAAAGTGCCCAAACCTTTTTTGTTAATGGACCGGAAGCATCGGAAAAATGAGGAAATAGATTTGCGGGATTCTTAAGGAGGAAGAATTGGAGGGTAACGCGAAGAGCATTTGAGTTCAAATCAGTCAATTCTCAGCTTAAAGTTTTTTTCTGAAAGATCATTAGCCGGAGCTTCGTTTTCGCACGGTAATTAATGAAATCGGAACATGGCAGAAGGTAGTGTCTACGTTTCTGCAACAAGGGTTGGGGTATGTTCAGTTAGAAAGCTCTCTGTCGCTAAGGAACACAAACGAATTAATCGGTATACATGAAATTTATACTGGCAGGAAGTGTGCGGTTTTTTCTATGGATATAAAGGACTTTTACTATTCCTTGGAAAATAACAGACTACTGAGGAGTGTTAAAGAAGTGCTAGAGCTGAATTTAGTGAGCATACAATCATGTTCAGGATTCTCTGTAGACAGTTTTCTGGCAGTTTTGAATTTCTATCTTGATTCAACTGTTGCGGAGTAGGGGGAGAAAGAAATATGTACAAAACTAAGGGCTCTGCATAGCTTCTTCTGGGGCACCTGTGTTGGCGAAGATTTACCTACACTTTCTTGATTCTGCCGTGACTGATGGACTGAAAAAGATCCCCTCAGACAGTTGTGTTGTCCTGAGATATGTCGACGATATCGTTGTGTGTGCCTTTCAGACTGGAGTGGCGGAAAAGCTAAAAATGTTTATAAGGTCATCAGCTCCTGAGCTGAAGTTCACGATGGAGCAGCTGGAGAATGAATTGGTGCGGTTCTTAGACGTACAGGTTTATTTATTTATTTACACAAATACCTGCTGCTCCGTTAGGCATTATGCAGGGGGAACAAAAGAAAAACGCATTCAAAAGTTATTTTCAGTAATGCTATTGGAAATTATTCAGTACTACACTTTCACTCGAGCACGCTTCTCTGCAGTCTGTCATAAAGACGTCATTATTAATAACAGCTATCAGTTCTTCCGGAAGGGCATTCCACTCCCGGGCGGTTTGAACAAAAAATGAATAACAAAAACAACCAGTACGATAACGATCCTCTGCCGCCGTCTTAGAATGATTCCGCCTTGTAGATACATGGTGTGGTTCGAGAATGTAAAAGCCCTTTTCAATGCCTATTTCCCCGTAATATATATTGTGAAAAAAATTTTAACCGCAAACTCTTTCTCCGAAGTCTAAGAAGGTCCCAACCCAGTTTGTTCTTCATTTTTGTACAGCTCGAGTGCGGACTATAATCGCCTGTGACAAACCTTAATGCCTGATTTTGAATTTGCTCTAACTTATTCGCGAAGTAACACTGAGGCGGATCCCAGATAACACAGGCATACTCCAAATTTGGTCTGATAAAAGAGAAATATAATGTTTGTCTTACGCTACGAAATGTATTCTTAAAATTCCTCTGAAAAAAAAATAACATTTTAGATTATTTTAGATTTCCATTTCAGATTATTCGAAAAATTAACTCCCAAATACCTGTGTTTCTCTACCTACTCAAGTTCATAATTTTTTCATCTTATATGTAGCCGTGCTAACAATAGGTCGAGCAAAACACATGTATTTGCACTTTTTTATATTGAGGCCCATTTCCTAATGATCGCACCAGCGTTCTAACATTCGTAAATCGTTTTGCATCATACAGATGTCTGCGTCATTTTTTATAACTCTGTATAATACACAATCATCCGCAAATAACTTGATATTTGACTGTATTCCCTCGCAAATGTCGTTAATAAATATGAGAAATAACAAGGGTCCCAGTACACTTCCCTGAGGCACCCCCGAGGTTACAAGTACACGTGAAGATTTTTGACTATTTAGTACAACACTTTGCTCTCGTCCAGATAAATACTCAACAACCCAATTTATAAAATTTTCGTTGATTCCTATTAATGTAAGCTTATTCAATAAGAAATAACAAATATTAATATTAAATAACAAATGGGTGAAGCATTATGCTGGGAATATGGGGAAAACAATTCAAATCCAACCCTTCCAAAAAAGAGCTGCCAGTCTAAGACTGCAAAAAGCGGGTGTTGTTAGGTCATTGATCACTCCTGCTTTGAACAGGTTGTCTACATTTTATAGTGAAGGCAGTCTAAGGGCAGTGTGAGAAGCTGAGCGGCGCCGGATCAGGAGATCTCATTAGAAGGCACGTGATTATAATAAACAGGGCAAGGGAAAAATAGAGAAGGAGATCGAAAAAAAAAGATTCGCAGTCATGCTGTATTTTTACGCGAGTTCTCGCAATGTAAAAGCTTGTGCGAAGAACGTTGGTGGAATTTCGTTTTCAATACGAATTTCAAGTTGGGCAACCTTACCCCGTTTCAAAGTGAAAAAAGGGGTGTCAGAAAGCCAAAATAGAAAAATTGGTACCTTCTGAGGAAGGAGTCCTGTATAAGATACTTTTAGCGTGTGGGTTTAAGTATCTGGGGCAAACTTCCAGGTGTTTGAATGATAGGCTGACTGAGCATAAAAGAAACGTAACAATCAAAGCGACCATTTCCGAAGTACCAACACATATGCAGGATGCAACAACTGCACGGCACAGGGTCGGAGTTAAAAGTAGTGCACAAAAAGGTCAATGATGTCAAACGATTTGTAAGAGAAACAATTAGAATTAAGTCAATAGGCAATTGTGGAAGCCAGGCATCCACGCACCTGGCTGACAGAACCAAAGCGTTCCTGCGTGTTAAATTATTTCAGTTGTTGCCATGTGCGTGTGTGCGTGGATGCCTGGTCACTTTCAAGGAATTTGCAGCATCGGCGACGGACGCCCTACAACATTAAGAACCACAACTGCAACTAGAACAAACGGTAAAACAACAAATGAAGCTGATGCCAAAACTAAGATTTCAATTTCCAAGAGCTTATCAGGGGTGTGACGTCATGAAAAATTTGCAGATCGAGCAGGCAGTCTAAAGAACGCAATGTGTCGCAGTTTCTTTACATTGATAGCTGTTATGGGCTCTTCACAACGCTAAAAATGACGTGCGTTGTTGATGTTGTAGAAGTCGCTGTTGTTGACGTTGTCGTTGTTGAGTTATCGATGTAGGGCGCCCGTCGTCAATGTTGCCAAACCCTTGAAAATGATCGACCGCCTCCCGGGGGAATCGAAACTGGGTCCGCTGTGTACCGAAGTGGAGACGTTACCACTGAGCTACGCTACAGCGTTAACAAACCGCCTTAATATACGGCTTTTGTAGTACCCGATGCCCACTGCACGCGCTCGCTGGAAAAAAATTAATAAAAGCAGGTAAAAAAATGCTGTCGTAGCACTGTCAATGCCAAGAGCTTCTGCCGAGAGACCCGCTTTCACGCACTCCGGAACAAAAACAAACAAAAGCGTTCGAAGAAAGTGGAACTGATTTTGTAGTGGTTTTTGGCAATAGTCAACCATAAAAATCCTTTGTTGCTACTGTCTCGAATAAAACCAGTAATACCAATTGAAAAAAAAATACGAAAAGAAAAATCACGAATTTTATCAAGAAGTAAATTCCGCAAACACAGAACCCTATTTATAAAACTCTTCCTTTGTACTTCAATGCCCGTGTGAGCCCCAGCAGAGCATCATGTAAGACTAACTGCGTTAGGGTATTCTAAGTTCCACTGTAAGGCTTAACGTGATCGTCCCCAGGCAGCACGGCAAAGAGAATCGCCTATCTTGGCCCAAGTTCGGCAGGGGCCACACGTGGGCCTAGTTGGGTTTTGCATTAGTTAGTGCCAAACTTCTGTTTCTTTGGTTTGCTATGGGTTTTCTCTAGTTCGCCGCGTAATGAGCGCCGGCAGTAGAGCGCCACGACGCTAGCGCGCGACACTATACTTCGTATCACCTTACCATGGACTAACCGCCGAAGGCTGTGCTAGCACGAGCGGCTAGCCTTGACTGCCTTGACAGGAGCACTCGCTGCACGAGCGCTCGTGCAGCCGCCGAGGCTTCATTTAAAGCAATTAGCTCGCGCTTTTAGCACGCGCAGCTAACAACCGTAACATGAGACGAAGTATCTAGTGTCGCCCGCGCTAGCGTCGCGGCGCTCTGGTTAGAGCGCCGCAACGTTAGAGCGCGCGACCGTAGAGCGCCGCGACGTTAGAGCGCGCGACACTAGAGCGCCGCGACGTTAGAGCGCGCGACACTAGAGCGCCGCGACGTTAGAGCGCGCGCGACTCAAGAGCGCTGCGACGTTAGCGCGCGCGACTCGAGCGCCCGTCACGAGAGCGCAAAACCCGTCCAGCGCGAGTGGCCCGACCCGACCGACCGCTTGTTCGGGCATCGCGTGTTTTATGTAAAATTGGCAGGGATTTATGCCGCGGAATTCAGCAATGACATTGCGAAATGAGTCTACGAAATATTTGCGTATGACAAACCAAAAGTTACAAACAACTGACAGCACAAAAAAATATATCTGTAGCGTGCATTTTCGCAGAAAAAAACATTGCAGCTGACCTAGCATCATTAGTTCTTTGATTTTGTATATTGTCACGAACGACAAGAGATGAGGCGATAATAACTGAAGAAACTAAACGTTTAATGGGGCGAACTTGTGCCCAAAAAATAAAAAGGGAACAGAAGAAAGTAGAGCGTTGCGAGCGTCGATGTCGGCGTGGATGCAGAGTTGACCGCTGGGGCGAAACGGATCCCGTCTCGCCACGCGGAGCGCCTTTTGTATACCGGCGTGGGTTTCTGGAATATCCGGCCTAGAACGTTCAAGGCGTAGAACATTCTTAACTCGGTGAAACGAGAAAGTTCTCGAACTTGCGAGAATGACAAGTAGAAAGAATAAATAAAAGACACCTCTCCCAGGAATCGAACCCTGGCTCATCGCGTGGGAAGCAAACACGATAACCGTTGGGCCACGGCCGCGCTGCGCTTGGCAGCTCCGCGCACGGCAATATCACAGATTCGCAGGGAGGTTTCCTTTATTCGTCCAAAGACTGGAAAGATCTGCATCCAATAAAATTGCGCTGATCTTTCCTTCGATGAGTTTTTACTGTTACTTTTTTAGCGGTGAGCTTTCTTCATTGCGGACATGGGCGCTGCAGAATACCATTTAAACTAATGCGAGGGGCGTCAAAATAGCCAGCAGATAGATCGGAGCCCAAATTCCTGTCAAGAATAGACAACATAAAGCAAAACGTAAACTATTAATAGTATATCCGATAGGCGCACCGCAGCACTGTGAAGAAATCTTAGACTCGCTGCTCCACCCAAGTGCAGACATTCCCGGTACCTATATATGCCCCACTCCTCTGTCCCCCTTCTTTCCGATGTCAGCCGATGTCAGTAAACAGATGGTTAGAAAGAGTCATACCCGTTTTATTTTTATTTTTTATTAAAGGCATATTCAATCCATCAAAAATCACTAATGCTTCAATTCGATAAGTCGCACAATTTTGTTCTGTCTGTGGAGCTGCGGGTACATCACACATTTTGCGGTGTTCGCTCAAGTAGTCGTGCGCTCTCATGTCGCGCGCTCAACTGATTGTGCGCTCTCGTGTCACGCGCTCAACTGGTCGTGCGCTCTCGTGTCGCGCGCTCAACTGGTAATGCGCTCTCGTGACGTGCACTCTAGTGTCAAGCGCGCTACTGTCGAAGCGCCCTCGTGTCGCGCGCTCTAACGTCGGCACTCAAGTGTCGCGCGCTCTAAAGGCGCTCTTCCCGAAAGCGGTGCCGATCGCTTCTCTATTTGCATTTACTGTTCAACATTGAGACAAGTCGCGTTTTAATATCAAGGCGATGCGAGCGTTTGTTTGAGGTAGTTTCTGTGTGACGATGAGAGAATCGTACAGGCGTGTTCTCTGTGCTCTGTGCCTTCGCTTGAAAAATCGCGTCCCGTCGAGACCAGTGCAAGCTCACTTTACGCCGATGCCTTCCCTTCGCCCGTTTAGCGTTCACCCTTGTGACAAGGAACGTCGCAAACTCATTGGGGTGTACGCTGTTCTTCGCGGTGGCGTGACAATGCTGCAGTCACACCACCATCGATGCGATACGCTGCGTGAAAATACTCGAGTGATGCCACCTCCGTACTGCCTCACCGGATTTGGCCTGCTCCCCTACTCGCGTTAACAAATGAACGATGCGGCGCCTTCAAATCGATCTTTATTTATCCGCGAAGCTGGTGCCCTCGCCGAGTCTGGTCGTTATGATGAGTCGGTGGGAAATCAGGTGAGCAGCTATCGCCTTGCCATATCAATGTTACACATTCTTCTGCCGTGACCTTGGACAACATGAAGTAGGAAATCTACCAACATCACGCCTCGTGCGAGATAACAAAGGTATCTTAGCCTTCTCGGGACGATGTCATCACGTTCAAGGAGCAACCAGCTGGCGCCCGAAACCGACGGTGTCGATGTCGCCATCTCGGCCAGATCGCTGTGCAGTCAACGGACTACGTGTTGTCATAGCGCATGCCGGCTCCGCTAAGTCCCGGTGATATGTTACAGTCCAAGGGCAGTCTACTTAAACGAAGTAGTAACGCGTTGACACCAAGTGCCAAACGCTCATAACTACGGTACGCTTGGCCCTAGGAAGTCGGATGACTTCGTGGGCATGTAGTCGGCACGACAGATATACCCAGATCCACCGCGCTCTTCGATGGCTGATATTGAAGCGGTCGTCAGAATCGAACATATAGAACGAAAAGTACATCCATCCGTTTGAAATAAGAGCAATGCGAATGCCATTAGCAGATACAGTTTATCATACGAACATGAGAGCTATATTTAAGTTTCGATTGAGTATTCCTTTAATTTTGGTTATACCTTGGCTTTCATGGAATTTATGGTCCCTAAATTGTCAGAAAATAAAAACCGACGACACCTAAGCACTTCTTATCAGTTGTGAATGCGAAAGCATGAATATCGTTTTTTCGCTCCCATAGTTCATCAGCGGTGTACTGGCGTGGACGGCCACGTTTCGCAACTGCCGTGGTTGTAGCCGCCGTCTATATACAGGGTGTCTCAAATAGCGTCCAGGCTCATTAAATCGACCGCAAAAATCGGTTTCCTAATCTATAGCGCTGCGATTTTGTGCAGAGTTGCCCAAATGTGGTGCACTTTTCTATAAAAGTTTAAAAGAGCGAACTTACCCGAGTAAAAAGTAAACAAAAAGATAAAGTCTTAACTCCTATGGAAACACAGCGAAGCCGACGGTCTTCAAACAATCGAGCGCCGTTTGGCGCGGAAGACAAGAGATGGCGCAAGCGGTCGCGACGCCAACTGCCGCCGAGGAACGAGCTTACAGCGCCAAGAGCAGGCGTCAAATAGCGCCAGGAAGATGGCTTCTCTGAGCGGTGGCGTTTCTTGTAACTATGACGCGTCCAAGCCAATAGCTATCTAGGAGATGTTTCGCTGGGAATTTCTTTCACGTTTTGCGCGCATGTTTTGCGCGGCTACAAACGCCGTCTGCTGTTGGCACCTTTTTTTTGGTTGCAGACACCTCCGGCTCCACTCTATGGGACAGTTAATGCTTTTTCATTAAAACAAAATTTTGGCCCAAAGATTTGAGCCACATGTGTTGGTTGTCGTATAACGCGTATAGTAGCATCGATTGCAAAAAAAAAAAAATAGTAGGCTAACACAAACGAAAGTATATTAGCTCGCCTCAACCGCTCGGGATCTGATTTACTTTATTGTTCTAAAGAATTAAAGAATGCAAAAAAAAAACTATCAATCAAAATCTCGAATCATCTGATGAGATTTTGCTTGGGATCCCCAGTTGACGGAACCGCGAAACTGAAAGCGAACTCGCACCATGCAAATCAGGTGTAAGCGGTTCACGAACCTTGTAAATGTTTTGGTTATCATACAAATATCTGAACTTGAAAGTTCCTTTGTCGGAAATACTAAAATAGCAGCCGCAGCTTCACAAAAAAAAAACTAATACTAACGTTTTCTTAATACTTCTAAATCATTGCACATAAATGTTCTGCAAATGACCTCCAATGGAGGGTCAGGCATGTGGATACGAAGTTGGGAAATAAGAATTGTTCGTTTTAGAAAACCGTGCGTTTCGCTTAATTATTTTCTAGGTTTGACGAGGGAACAAACGGGCAGGCACGAGTGTAACCGCTGCGCTTTGTGGGAAAATGTTTTTAGTATAGCTCTTCAAAAAATTTAGAGTGTGCAATCCTTATTTTTTCCTTACTACGCATTAGCCCTTTATGCCGCCTAACTGTTAGGTCGTTGTTGATCGATATAGAGATTATCAAATGACCTTTTCTAAATGTCAGCACATCCAGGGCTGATATAAGCCTATCCGTTTCCTGGATGCGTCTTTGAGGAAAGGACTTTACAGAAGCGATGCTTGCACTTCTTTGTGTAATTGCTTTGCTAGCATTTTCCGATGCAAAATTATCAAAAGAGAAGAGGGAAGAACTGCAAGCGAAGAGTTCCGTGAATGCTTGGTTGGTACGTACCTTGTTTTGTTGAAGTCCGCTGGGGCGACGTGTGCGATCGAAAGGGTCGCTGTGGTCGGCCTCCCACGATTGGCCGAATGCTGACTATGACGTCAGCAAAGGATTTCTCATTGAGGAAATTAGAGTAATGCAAGAAGTTCAATTTTGACGGTGTTGGCAGTGTTGCTTCGAGAGTGCTATGATTTCAAGCTTCCACCATGCCCATTGCAAACACCATCGAACTTGTTGTTCGCAAGGTAATGACGTCACGAGAGGTAACCAAAGGAGGGCGCCACCAAAACATCTCTCCGCTAATAGGTTGCAATGGCATATGAATAAACAAACCTCGCCATGTTCATTTTTTTTTATTTGATAAACACCCTACATTGATCTGGGAGAGCGCCTTTAGAGGCGCGCGACACTAGGGCGCTGCGACAGTAGCACGCTTGACAGTAGAGCGCATGTCACTATACTCTTTCTCGTACATAGCGTGCAACGCTATCAAAGTTACTGGCGCGAGCATGGGGCTTCATCTCGTTGATCATTTGCACGCGTTCTCGCGCAAACAAAACCATGCATGAAGCCACGCGCTTGCGCAAGCAGCTTGACAGCGTTGCACGCTAAGGCATGACGAACAGAGCGACGAGAGCGCACGACCAATTGAGCGCGCGACACGAGAGCGCACCCCAGTTGAGCGAACACCGCAAAATATGTGATGTACCCGCGGCTCCACAGAAAGAACAAAACAGACATATTGATATATATTACTCAAGCATCAAGGAGAATGCAGGGATTGGTGTTCCACGCGCCGCACGTGCTGGCCTCAGCAGTAGCAAATTTTCTAAAGCAAATCCCTAAAACAAAATGCATCTTTCACGCGCGTTCGTCAACGGTTTATTTTGGTTATTTACTTCGAATCTTTTATACGTGGAAGGCGTGCGCGTGTAGCGCGTGGAACACCAATCCCTGCATCCGCCTTGATGCCTGGGTAATATAGCAAATAGTCTATTGTAGGGTGCCTTCATGTGCGCTTTGCTTAGGGTGGAGACATCTGGCCATTTTGTCCCACACTTTTATTTGTCTTTTTTGTTCAGAAGCGCGTGAAAGAGCGTGTCCCTGCACGCGTTTGTGGCGCTGATTGTGCTATGGCGACATTTTGTTTTCGTCAATTTCTTTGTATTTTCCCCGTGAGTGCGTGCTGTCGGCATCGGGTACTACAAAGGGTGGCACCACCCTAAACAGAAGGACGTTGAGGCACCCTAGTCTATTGTGGGGCTCATCGAATCGGAGGATTGGTGATTTTTGATTGATTAAATGTGTCTTTAATAAAAAATAAAAATACAACGGGTGGGACTCCTTCTTACCAATAGACCGATCTCACCCGCTAGTTTGACTGCGACTACCGCTGCCGCAATGCATCGAGGAACATTTAGTCTTTCTGCACGTGCTGCAACCTCGCTGGAGCTCAGCGCGTGAGGTGCACGAGATAGCGCGAGCCCTCTCATGCTGCATTTGGCCTCCTATGAACCAAAGTTATGGCGGCGTCATGCATGCCGCCGAACACTTGATGAGATCGGTCTATTGTTCACTTATATCGGAGAAAATAGGAGAACGGAGGGTGGAGACATATAGTTACCGGGAATGTTCGCAGTTGGAGATTTCTTTGCGGTGCGCGTCTCGGAAATGTTTACTTTTTGCTATATTTGGTCTATTCTTAAAAGGCATTTGTCACCGATCTATTTGGTGGCTATTTGAATGTCCCTCACATAATATTAAATAGTATTGTGACGTCCATGACCGTAATAAAGACAGCTCATTGTAAAAAACTCTCAGTAAGAAACTCATCGAAGGAAAGCTCAGCGCAGTTTTATCGGATGCACAGCTTTCCAGCCCTTTGTCGGATGCAGGAAAACCTCTCCTGGAAATCTGAAATATATTTAAAAAATGTTTTCCAAAATCTTGGTTTTTTGACGCGTCGTGTACGGTGACGACGTCACCTTCTGTCGTTGATAGAACACAACCTTAAGGCAATGCCCGTTCCGTAAATCTCAGAAAAGAGTCTACAAAAAAAAGATTTGTCTATCGCTTTGTCCATTCTTTGCATTCTATAGAATCATAGCTTCTCCACCTTTGTTCTTAGAAAGTAGTCCAATCTTTTAGGGCCGAACGAGAGTGCTTTCATTCAGGAATATACGAATACCAAAGATTTCAGAAATATATGAATATAGAACAAAACTGCGGCACAGACAGAAATAAAAGTTCGAACATAAAAGTTTTAGATGTGAATACACACCGAACTTCTATGCGAGCATTAGTGCCGCGGCTGGTAAATTTAAAGTATTGATTGTAGGATTCGTAGGTCAGCTTTTTTCCGGCAAAAACGTCCCCAGAGAAATAGCGCCAATGCGTCAAGACGGTGACGTTGACCGCATTAGCAGGCCGCTTTTTTGCACAGCGCAAATGTGAGCACACACATTTGTTTAGTGCAACTGTCATGCGTGACAATATGAATGGTTGGCATATGACGCTTGGCATGACAGCTCCTTTCCCGAAATTAATCTTCAAAACCCCGGAATACGGGAAAGCATGTTACATGTTGCTTCTTTCTTTTTAAACATTTTAAAATAATTTAAAATAAAAATGAGTGAGGTTGGTGGTGAACTTTATCAATTAAAATCAAAGAACTACTGAAGCTAGGGCAGCTGCAATGTCTTTTCTTCTGCTGAAATGGACGCTACAGATAGTCATTATCCTTTTTTTTTCTGCTGTCAGCTTTTTGTGACATTTCTTGCTTTGTCAGATGCCAAAATTTCGTCTACTCATTTCGCAATGTCCTTGCTAAATGCCGTGGCATACTCCCCGCCAATTTCACATAAAACACGCGATGTCCGAACAAGTGTATCCTCGGTCGGGTCGGGCTACTCGCGCTGGACTGGTTGTGCGCTCTCGTGGCGTGCGCTCTAATGACACTCGAGCTAATGTCGCTGCGCTCTCGAGTCGGGCGTGCTAACGTCGCAGCGCTCTCGAGTCGCGCGCTCTAACGTCACGGCGCCCTCATGTCGCGCGCGCTAACGTCGTGGCGCTCTACTGTCGGCGCTCTACTGTCGGCGCTCTTGTGTCGTGCGCTCTAGTGTTGTGCAGCCCATTGATCTTTGGTCCCCGGCTGGAACGTGTTCTCTTCTGGTCTCCTGTATTTATCTCGTCCCATAGAGCGCGCCAAGTAATGTCATAGCTTTGTAATTCTGCGCTTCACCGTAATCCTGGCGGTAAAACAGCAGTGGAAGTTGATAGACACCATGCGCTTGTCCAACTCTACCTTGATATCTGCTTTGCTGGTCGGCACGTAGTCGTAGACAACACCAATCAAAGTTTGGGAAGCCGAAACGTCAGTCACGTCTGCGTCCACTTAAGCTACCCATGCATCGGTCACTCCGAGGGTTGGGAGGTATAAAAACTATCCACACAGGCGCGAGACGCGCTGCAAGCACCAATCTTTAGAGGCGAACTTTGTCATTTAAATATTGAGTTGTTTTTAAGATAGAGACATGTCAGCGAAGTAGCTTCGTCTATAGCATATGCGAAATTATGAATCGAGTAACTTGCAAAGTAATGAGCGACAAAACTTAGCGCGCGTCCGTAAGAGACTCTAATGTTTGTAAGGAAGTTGTATGGTAAATTTTGTCAATGTGATATTTCAAGTCGTAGCTCAGTTCCTGCAAAGCATTAGAACAACATGTTTGCTATTGTCAATGCCATTGCAGTCTTACAACTGCACTGTTACGTTCCAACGGCAAAACTTGTACACGGTAATAGTACATTCTTAATTCGTGCCCTCAAAAACATCAATGTATGTTGCTAGGACCGTCATATTTGTGTAATTGTTTCTTAGGGACAACTTCTGCAACGATATTTAGTTTCTGGTCACCATCACGAAAAGCGTAATATTTCCGATGGATGAGCACCTGGACTCACAACACGCGCCTAAATTAAAATTTAATTGTTTAAATAAACGCGTCTTATACTTTCGGAAAACACTTGATGTTTCCCAATCTCTTCCATGGCTCAATGCAATCATGAAAGACCTTCTCAAGCTGCGATGCTTGAAGTACGCCAGAAAAGGTTTGATGTGCGTGGAGTAAT
Source organism: Ixodes ricinus (assembly GCA_037355805.1). Classification (NCBI taxonomy): domain Eukaryota; kingdom Metazoa; phylum Arthropoda; class Arachnida; order Ixodida; family Ixodidae; genus Ixodes; species Ixodes ricinus. The sequence continues at coordinate 69,600 of JAZHYW010039839.1, forward strand.
TAAAGAGTGAATCTCATCATTTATACACTTAATTCCTTCTTGTGATTAGTCTTCCTGCTGATGGAGCGTTTGAATATCGGTGCTCGAGTTCAATTATTCGAGAAGTTTGATTAAATGGTGTTGTTATTTGATTTCAGCTGTTTACTGATGAACCTACACATTACCTTCTGTATCGTTCCATAGAAAACGATACCGCATATGGAGGATTCAAACCGTGTGTTAACATGTCATTGAAACAATGTTGGGACAGCAGTATGAACCTCTGGTACAATTTCTATTATCAAGATATCCCTGCAAATGCCCTGTACGTATCATCTTCTACCAATTTTTAGAACAAATGCGCAGCGGTTAGAATGAAATATAAAGCAGATCTACGCGTTCGTTTTTGTTGCTTGTTCAGGAAAGGTTTGACAAGGTCCCTTACAAAAATATTTATTGACTTAATTTCCACAGAATATTTATAGATTATAGTTTATTTACTTTTTATCCACTGTTCATAGCTTCTTGGTAGATTTTTATAGACTTTCAATACAGCTTGGCGTATTATATTAGATATAAATAGCATAGAAAACAGATTCTGACATTATTTCTCCCCTATAACACAAAAATAGGTAAGTGTTTCGTGAAAAACAAGAAGGAAACTTATATTCCGAACAATAATTTTATGTTTTGTCACAAGAAGTCCACGGACACTTCACTTGCCATTTGCCGCGTGCACATACACGAACATGAGAAATACGGACGCCAGTGAGCACTCATCATACTAGTAATTTAATGGTGTTGACTGCTAGACCGCTATATAGACCAAGGACTCAAACCGTAATTGTAACCGAAACCGAAAACCGTTTAGGGACGAAATTCTTTCAAAAACCGACAACCGGAACAAAACTGTTATTTTAAATGTAAAAAAAGACAGTAACCGTAACCGTAAAATATTTACCGGTAACCGATATTCACTGATATTAACCGGAAAATAAAAATATTAGTTTTCTCAAGAATGGCTCGAAGATGGATCTTGAAATGTGGCGATTGGACAGAGTTACCGTCAGCGAGTGCAGGTAATACATTTTCATTCAATCTAACTTTAGGATTAAGAATACTTCGTTGGAATCACTGGTCCAGCTTATAATACAAAGTATATTTTAAATCTTCCACACCCCTACAACCGCTACCTGCATTCAGTATGTGTCGCTTTCAGGGTATTAACTAATAAGTTGGAATTCTGAGATGTCCATCCAACTCGTTTCTATCAAAAGCACCGATGTTCCTGACCTGCTATAGCTATGAAGAAACAAGGTAAATTGACCATCTTGCAGAGCTGGCGGAAAACAAAACCTGGTATTCATTTCTTCTGAAACGTGTCGTGAGTGACGATTTTGGAACAACACAGAAAGAAGAAAAAATGACAGAGGTTTTACATTGACGTTTTGTATAAAGTCCACACTCTTAGTCTGGGAGACACCTAGGGGCCACCTATAGCCGTGACAAATGAGATCCAACTTGTCACGGCAAATTTTGGGGCCACCTAAAATTGCCAGCCCGTTTGCCGTCCCTTTTTAGGTGGCCCCAAAATTTGCCGTGACAAGTTGGATCTCGGCCGTTTTTAGCTGGCCCGTTTTCTAGCTGGCCCGTTTTCTAGCTGGCCCGTTTTCTAGCTGGCCCGTTTTCTAGCTGGCCCGTCTTCTAGGTGGCCCGTTTTCTGCTGGCTATAAAAATGTCCCGTCGTCCACTCCCCGCAGAGTATCTCGGAGGGTCCAGGACTGTGATCCACGAAGAAAGCCAGGGGATTGAGAAGTACAGGAAATTTTCACCGTAAAAATAAAGCTGTGACGTGGCACTGAGCCTGACGTCTTCTTGTGAGACGTCATGCACATAGTCACGTCGCAACTTTATTTTTGAGTCGCAAAATATATTGGAAAAGCATTGCCAAGCTCAATTTGTATACTTTAGAGATTGACTTCCCGAGTGCTCTAGGGGAAAGTAAATATACAGGAATTGTTTCAAGGGCAAGGCCGATGGTTTCTAAACATTTAAAAGAACAGTGGGTCCGCAGGTAAACAATCCATTTATTTGTTTAAATTAGATGCACAGCTGAAGATACAGGTGGTGCTTTGTTGTAATAAATACCACATTCAAACAATAAAATAGAAAAGTATATGAAAACTTGTGTCACTTGCTGAAACATTGGTGGAAGCATGGTCGTTGCTTTCACTTGACACACTTGGCGAACTAGGACCCGCCGCAGTTGAAGGTGCGCTATCCGAGCCAAGTGTGTTGCAGTCAGCCGGAGCTTCGTGCCACAAGACGGGTCTCCGCGGCACGTCCGAAGGCCAGTTGCCTCTGTCGTCAAGGCATGATGCTGCTGCGATTAAGAATTTTCAGCATTTTATTATAAGAGAATAAGGGAGAGAGAACATGTCTTGTATCTTAATTACGTTCTAAAATTTATCAAACAGCTGGTTTTTTTAGAAAGTAGCTTGCTGGACGTTAGAGTCTATTCAGATGCTGAGTCATCGGCCACAAACATGGCCGCTAACATAACGTTTATTCATATGCTCTACGGAAAACAAAAGAAAGCAAAAGAAATTCGCCAATTAGATAACCGCATTTGCTTTCGGCGGCCATGCTTGTTTGTAGTTACTCGACATTAAAAAGCAGTCTGACGTCATATGGATAGACCATAGCTTTGGTGGCAGTTTGAAGAGTAGGAACAAAACAGTAAATTTTGACGCCACCAGGCAGGGGAGCTGAGGCTGTCCACTTGCCAGGATCTACAGGTCCATGGCTATTAGCCCCGAGAAGTTCGCGTAACGCCCCTTACGGCGAATAAATAAATAAATAAACCGGGGTGACGTCACGGTGAGAAGAGAATTTTTCCCGACTCCTCGCTCGCCCTGTGGAGGCTGTGACGACGCTAGACTGTCGGCGCACTCGTTTCTATGTAATTATGGGCAAGTTTTCGTAGAAGTGTACATTTTATATGTGGCTTTATTGAGGTATGGCCTGTAGCTGCAGGCGAAACTTCAACCAACATTTTAAGACTGGTTAGGTCAGGGCAACGGCATGAATCAACTGGTATATGAAAATAAAGAAATATGGCCGTTGCGCAAGAGCATCACTATAGATTTACATCTCACACAATAAATGCTGCTGATGGTCTGAATGAACTTGGGCAGGCTAATGATATACTATCTCTTTTTGTATCTACTGCTCTTAAACAAAGATCGCACGAATCCAGGACAAGCTGTATGCTGCTCGAGCAGTATGCTAAATTCAGTCTGGGTCATGGAGAGGATCGCTAGCAAGCGCTCAAGTGCAGGGGCAAAGTAAAAAGAGACAAGGAACATTTATTGTATGACATTGCCGATTTGACCTTGCTGATTCGGATAGCTACATGCCTTGCGCCTGACGTCACGCCGCGATGCCCCGCCCCCGATCGCCATTGCTCCGTACCACCGGAGGACCGGAGAACCTACAAAGCGTAGTCGACGGCGTGTTTCGTCCGACCGTGACGTGTTTACGCAGTTTGAGAGCGTAGCGTTTTTTTTTTGTGTGTGTGTTTGTTGTTCTTCGCACAATTTGTAAACAAATCGTTTTAATCTATTTTTACCAGCGCCTACGGGCTAAATATGCCGTCGCCGGAGGAGCGGACGTTGCCGCTCTGCGGAGATTACTTCGACGAGCTCGTTGGGCCTACGAGAGCGAGATACGCGAAGAAGGTGGAACTTTGCGACGGCGAGGATCCCTACAAACTTCGCGTCGGCGTGGACACGACATTCGACGCCGCCTCGTTGGGCCTACGAGAGCGAGATACGCGAAGAAGGTGGAACTTTGCGACGGCGAGGATCCCTACAAACTTCGCGTCGGCGTGGACACGACATGCGACGACGAGGCTGAGCGATCTCCTTCGTCCGTGTAACCGAGCTTCAAACTCGGCGCCCAGTCAGGGTTCGTGTCATCGAACAACTTAGAAGGAGCTCCTGTAAAACAAAGAAAAAACGCCATTCGCTGACGCGCTCACGTTCGCGAAACTCGGCGCAGCAGACAATGCTGCGCCGAGTTTTACATTCAATTTTGCGACAGCAACCGGGTGAACGCGTCCCGAAAACGGAGAACGACAAGAAGCATTTCTTACCTGTAACAAAGTGCTCGCTGCACACCTGTGTGTTCACGTTCGCGACCAGGTCGGCCCTGTTAATCTTCGCAAGCCACATGCTCCTTCGCTTCTTTGACAGTTCGTGTGTCCGCCGACACTGAGCGGAGATCACCTTCGGTAGTTTGAAAAATCTCGCATCACTGACGGTGTTACGATCACGACGCTTGTTGCTCTTAGTCCTGTTTGCACAATTAATAACCGCACATGCAACCATTCTACGTAGCGAAACCTTCGCTCAGCGAGGCAAACTGACGGCAACTCCAGGGAACTTCCTATGCAGCGATGACGATTTGGTACGGCGTAATGGCGACGGCCCTCCCAGCATGCAATTTTAATGACGTAGGTGCAAGGCATGTATTTCAATGGACTACACGGGTGGTATCTGTGGACTTGTTTATATCAACCCTCAAGTAATGTATCAACAAACGTAAGCGAAGGTGCCTAGCTCGTTATTAGTCCCTTAAGCCCTAAAATTGAGATTTTACTTAAATCGAATTGTCCTGAAGCTAAAATACCAGAAGTTTTTCTCACGCAGACTGTCACCCTTCACAGGTTCCACATTTTCTGCTACTAGTGCTGCATCTACCACTGGACAGACGTTCGAATGCTTGCTTTTACGCCTGTTTTCCTCTGTTGTCAGAGAGTCCAGCTGTAGGGAGTTTGGAGGCTGAGGAAGCTTTTGGGGACCTGCAGCAGTGTCTCTTTTAATTGGAAATAAATGACAATTCAAACTAAACGGTGTATTTTCCGAATACCCAAGGCTGGAATAAAGAATGTCAGGAAAAAGTATAAACATTCCAAATTACGGTACTATTGCTGTGCATATTTTGGGCAGTTCAATACATATCATACAGGCAACTGGGGGCAATTCGGCCATTTTTGCTGCTACCATACAAACTAATTTCCAGTAATTGTGCATCTTCTAAGAAATATGCTTGCATAGGTGTATAAACTATATAATTAATTCACGAAGAAGCTACATTTATGTAAAACAACCCTGTTCCACGAGCACTTCAAAGATCATCCAACGCAGGGCCTTTAAAACATCTGCGAACCAGCGCATGCAGAGTGGCAGCGCAGAGTCGGGGTCGCGAGCTAATTTGCCGACCACCCAAAGGCCCATGATATAAATGCCACTTCAAATGCCTTGAAAGCGGGATGTAATATCGTCCTAAATCATGAACATGCAAGGAACAGAATTCCAGCGTCTGAAACACTTCACCGACCCCTCGCAAGATTGCCTTGTGTCGTGTGGACGGACGAGGAGGTTCATCGGCGGAATCGCCTCCGCCGATAGCTTTCGGGATTTGTAACCCCATTTTAAAGGTAAAAGGGACAAGCAGGCTTATAAAATGTACGGAAGCACGTCAATATCGGCCTAACTCAACGTCTTGTACACCGGGTAAACGAGGTCCAGCTCCTCGAAGAGCTTGCGGCACACAACGCCAAACCAGGAAACCGGTGCTGGGAAGCGAGCCGATGCGAGATCGCGGAGCGGAGTCCTCCGCCTGACGTCACGGTACACCTCACCCAATCAGGGCGCGGCGACCGCAGCGACGCTTGTGTCTAGCTCTCAGAGGCTAATGTTATACAGGCTCGCGTCATGAAACGCCGACTAGAAATCGTTGCTCAAAAAGTACAGGTTGCGCATAAAAAGCTAATTTTGATTTAATATGAAAATTCATAAAGTTTGACGTTCAAATAAATATGGTGTCGAAAATCTTGAATAATTAACTTTCTGTAATTACTAAATTTAAAAGTATGGTCAGGTCAAGTAAAGACCTTGCTAAACTGCGGCCAGTTGTCAAACAGATAGTTTTACACTTTTTTTCTCAAAAATATTGTTTAATACAATACATTTCTTAAATTCAGTTAGCCTAATAAAAGCTTATAAACTCATTCACACAGAAAGAACGTTTCGGCCGACGTCGACGGTCGCGTGAGCAAAGGAGGGTGCACGCACAAGGACAAACTTAGTGTATTCTAGATGTTACATTCATCATCAATTTTAGTATAAATGTTCCTTGTGTGGCCGTCCTCCTCTGCTCAACGCGATCGTCGACGCCGGCCGAGACGCGCGACTATATACCTCGGACGGCAAGCTGATGAGTGCGCCGTATACGCCGTGCTCTATCGGCGGACACTTCGGCAAGAGAAAAGTACCCCCTATAAACTATTTACACCTTGTCGCTGTAAAATGCAGGTGGCCACCATCGAGGCATAGCCGGCTCAGCTTTCTTTGCCACACCTTACCATAGGCAAACCGTAAGGGCTGTGACTGTGACCCGATAACTTTCAAAATTAGTCACCCACCACGAGTGCTTGTGCGCAGCCGAGCCGGCGTCAAACGCGAAGAGTCCGCGCTTGTAGCTGTTATGGTAAGTCCATGCTAAGGCGAAACGAAGTAAACCTGTTTTCCGCTTTCCACCGGCGACGCCAGCCGGTATCCGAATAATATGAAAAGAGGCGATTCCAAACGTGCTTCTTAGAATACAAAAATATTGTGTATAGATACCTGTATCGTCCAGGACAGGGTCCCACTTGTCCTCTGTTGGCGAGAACAAAAGTTACTAGTTAGGAACTCTTTTCAGCAATTGACTCTAATCCGGTATTAGCCAGTAAGCTACATAATTGCCTAGTCGGTTATGCTGAAGAGGACTGTGCCCGCAGTAACAGCACCAGCCAAGTTGGCCCAGACGAAGTGGTGGTCGTGCTGGTCGTACCGCTAGATCAGCGGGCCGTGTGAAGCCATCGCATCCACATGTTCCCTCATGGTTACACCGCCCGCGTCAAATTCCTTTTATATCCTTCGACGTGAGCATCCTGAAGAACTAACTCACTGTCCCGCGGCTTCGGCGCACACTCTAACATAGGCTTCCATCACCATGAGATAAGAAAACAAACGTCCTACCCGTGAGACAGTGTTGCCAGATGGTCCCACCAAAAACCGCCAAACGACTGGGAGGTATAGCCCAAATATAGCCAAAGCCGTAAAAAAAATATAGCCCAAAATAGCCAAGACTAAAAACAATGATTTTTAAGCCTTATATTGACAATTTCTCACACTCATACAATACACGTTACAATCTCTGTTTCAACCCTCAGATGCACCACCTTTTGTGTACATTATGTTACTTGTGAATTTTTCAAGAAAAGCTTCGGAAGGATGAAAATCTGTACAAAACTGGCCCTTCCTTCGTAGGTTTTCAGAAGTACAAAACACACAAAGACAGCTTTATTGTGAAGCCCGGGAGATATGATCATACAGTAAAAGAACAAAATACAGAAGCAGAACAGTCAGAACACTGGGTGTTTCAAACCAGAACCCCAATATCTCAGGTCCTTACCAATATCCCACCCGTCTCTTTTTCTTTGTGAAGAATATTAGTGTCACCCATTCATGTTCACGCTATTTCTGATTGTGTTGTCCTTTCTTGGGGTGGGCAACGACTGGAAGGTAGTCAATTGTTTAGCGGTGAAACTGCGGACTTCTCATTTTTACAAACTTGGGTGCCTAAGGATTCTCACAATGGGCACCAAAGCAGCATTTGGAGAGTTCAGTCTACGTCCGGGCAGAGCCATATGCGTCCGGGTTGAAGGCGCGCTACCGGGCCTGTGGTAATAGTGCAATCTGTTTGGTTTGCTCCACTGCGCTGTAGGGAGACCGCTTGAACTCTGCAAGCATTGCTTCACTGCGCATTGTGAAAACCCCGAAGTTTGTAGAAGTTTGAAGCCTTTCTCCTTCCTCTCTCTCCTCTCGACTAGCCAAAAGAGAAACATTTTTTTTTTCGAAACTGATTAAAAGTTCGAAAATTAACTAGCCGAACCTCAAAGTTCGGCGTCGAACCTGAGGTTCGACAAAAGTTCGCCGCATTCTTAGAAATAGCCCAAAATAGCCACATAGCCAACCACGAAATTTTGACGCCAACTAGAAAAAAATGTAGCCCAATTTGGCTATATATAGCCCAATCTGGCAACACTGCTCAGTAGCGGTGGTCGTGCTGGTCGTGCCGCCAGATCAGTGGGCCGTGTGCACCCGTCGCATTCACATATTTCCTCATGGTTACACTGCCCACGTCGAATTCCTTTGGTATTCTTCGACGTGAGCATCCTGAAAAACTAACTCACTCTCCCGCGGCTTCGGCGCATTCTCTAACATAGGCCTACATCACCATGATAAGAAAACAAATGCCACCCGCAGATGCTTCCGATTAGTTTCGTACTTCGTACGTTCGAAATTCATCGTCCGAAATTATCGTTATGCGCATGCGTGCCCGCTGGCTGCGCCCGCGGGAAACGCTGGGCGGCCTCAACTGCCACCATCTAGCGGAGAGCAAAGTGTTTTATTTCCGCTTTTATGCGCATAGCCAGCCTGCTTTTGCCGGCCCTGCACAAACGGGCCGTCAAAAATTACAGGACCGCCTACGGAGCACCTATATGCCATTCGCACCATCAAAGAGCGGAAGGGCCAACCGTAGCCGTGACGTTGTACACGGCTATTTTGACGGGGCCGGATCAGTTCGCAGCTAAGTCCTGAAAACTTTGAACATCACGGCGATGGCCGTGACGTTCAAGCGGCCCCAGATTAAAGGGATACTTCAACGAAATTTGAAGTATATCCGTGGTGTTCAAAAATAGGTTGAATATGATCCACAATATCCGTAAATGACAATCGCACGTTTGTATTTTGAGCCTGGTGGCTGTATTTTTCGTTATAAACGGCCCACTCTAGCAAGCGCTCGGAGAAGGCCCAGCTTAGAGCACGTGACATACGACACAATCGTGACGTAGGTCGTCTCGGGACGAGCAAAGCTACGGCGAAGCTGACGTCGAGAGGATGGCCTAGTCGTTCCAGCCACCGAAGCGGCTGCTTTTGTATGAATTTTGAGTGACGGGTTAATCTTTTATAATCTTGTAGGGGGACAATAGCTACTTCTGAAACACACAAAAGGGATTCTCGGGAAGACGGGAGTTCCTCCTTCCCCTCTTCTCTCGTCGTGGCCGGAGGCGAGACACTCACCGTCACTAGCTGTCAAGGTTCCTAGACGGGCATTACAAACGAGGCGTTAGCGACATCCACCAGGTGCTCTTTGCTAATCATTTAATTCGTTTTAAAATTCCTTTTCGTGACTTTTTTAACAAGATATTGGTGTGTTCGATGTGATACTGCTCCTTTGAACACATATAGACCAAAAAATAAGCGCCGAAATTTCGTTTTAATATCCCTTTAGAGTGCACAGCCAGATTAGAACAGATTGTGTGTCGGCCCCGTGCCAGCTGCGCGCGCATCCTCGTCGTCCTAAGCGGGTCCTGGCACGCGCCACAGCAGCACCGCTACACTATTTTCCCTCTGAGTTTTTTGTGATGTTTTTTTCGGGTGTTTTATTCTGCTAATTGCCACGTTCATTAAAGATAGTTATTTTCGCAGGTGTCGTTGTCGTTTCCGGTGCTCTTTGGCACGCTCACGAATTTCATGCCAACGTCACAGTTCCTCCGCAACACCAAAATCCAGCACATTGGCGATTTTGAAGTTAATGCGCGGAGACTTGTCACTTGGCCACCACTAGCTTCTGTTTTCGTCACCCCTGATAAAATGTCTGATCAAAACTCTGATGCCGGCACAGATCATATCGGTGCAAAACATCACTGCACATTTGCGCATTTTGAAAATGAATACCAAAAATGAAATACGCCGGTAAGGCCAAGACCCGGGAAAAGAAGGAACGTTTTGTAAACATTGCTGCTCATGACCTCAACCACTGAATGGCCAAAACAACGGTCAGAAAAGGATTCGTGTCCAGCGCGTACTTACGCGTCTTGATAGCGTGAAGATCCGGGATGCCGATGTGTCCATCGACCAACGGAGTATGTCCATTTCAGGCTCAGAGAGTGAGAGTAGTTGTGGGGTACACGTCGAAGATTTAACTTGTTTTCTCGGGAGGTCAGGCGTGATGATATGAAGCTCAAGTGGTCCAGCCGCAATTCTATGGCTCCGTTAAGGCTCGCCCGCACTAGCGAGAAAACGCGCGCGGCGCGCCGATCGCGTTGAAAATCGTGTGTATGAAGGCACTCTAGTTGAAAACGCGTTCCGCAAAATCGGTTGAGCATTCATGCGTTCGCTCGAATGTTTCAAGAGTGCGCGAAGCCTCCTGTGCTGTCACGTGACATTCGCCGCAATCGGCGTGCCACGCGCGTTTTCTCGCCAGTGTGGGCGGCCCTTTATGACGCCGGTGCTGACTACGTTGCAGAGGATGTTCTTCCCGACAGAAGCTTTCCGGGCAGCATGAGGTGGCATGCCAGAAATCCCACTTCTGACACCAATATTACGGAGTTTAATTTACTATACTTGGTTTCACTTTATCTGCGAGCGAAGCCAAAGCTAGAAGCGCGAGACCAGCGATTTTTGCATTTCTCCCGGCTCGCGCGCTCGAGCAAAGCCTGAACGCACGGAAGCTTTCGTGCTCGTGCTTCCAGCTTCGCCTTCGCTCGCACAAAAGGTGAAACGAAGTATAGGTGTGACTAGAATGTTGACCATGGCCACAGAGCTCTGCATGGCCAGATTAGAACAGATTTTGTGTCGGCCCCGTGCCGCGTGCTCGCGGTCGTCGTCGTCCCACGCGCCTCAGACTCCTTGTCGCGGGACTCTAAACGCGAGCTATTCGAACGTCAACACGATAAGCTCGAACATCCACAGACGCGCCACGAGATCCCTTCCAGCATCACCGGAGCCCTCCCCCTGCTCCTACCGAAGGTAGAACTTCTGCGGGAATCAGTTTTAGCGGAGCCACCAATGCAATCCGGCTACCTCCGGTGGAGCCCCTGCCGCCCATTCCCGGAGCGAGGGCCTGTGAGGCCTATGACATTCTGCGCCACTCCGCCCAGAACACAAGAAGTCTGTCGACGAGAGACGCCCACGAGATCCGGCATCTCCACCCGTATCGGTTCTACTGGGACGCACATGCTCCCTAACACCAGCACCTCATTTCCGATATACTGGAACCACTGATCTCCACTAAAGGGGCTGGATGGCGCATTGAGCAAACAGGTGTGAAGCCCCCGGAAGTAAGCCGCTTGTCCCGGAAGTGAGCGCTTGGCAGGCTATGTAACCCTTCCCAGTGCTGGTTCGAAAAGCGTCGAGGGCGCCGAATTTTCGCGTGTTCCCTCAAGAGAGCCTGGTTGTTGCGCATGCAGACCCGAGAAGTATCATGGGATGCCATTCAAAGTAAATATTTTGAGGTTCTAGTTTATCAAGTGTGAATATGTCCCAAGTTCAAACGCCTCATTCTCGGGATTTAATAGACCGATCTCACCAGCTAGTTTGAGTACGCCACCGCTGCCGACATGCATCGTGGGAGCTGTAGTCTTTCTGCACGCGCGACAACCCCGCTGGAGGTCTGCGCGAGCAGAGCACGAGGCGGCATGAGCTGTCTCGTGAACTGGCGTCTGCCTCCTACGAACTACAGTTATGGCGGCGTCACGCATGCGTGGAACGCTTGGTGAGATCGGTCTATTCAGAACGGGAGTATTAAAACCAAATCAAAGACACAAAAAAAAACATGGTCTAAAACACTGATCTCTACTATAGGGGGCTGGATGGCGCATAGCTGCTCTCCGAGTCGGGCGCAAGTGAAGCCACCGGAAGTTCGATGCTTGTCCCGGAAGTTGGGCGTGCGCTGGCCTTCCTAGTGCATTCTGTCGATATTTTGGACCAGGCTTTTTTGTCTCTTTGATTGGGTTTTAATACTCCCCTTCTGGAATAAATCCCGAGAATGAGGCGTTTGAACTTGGGACATATTCACACTTGATAAACTAGAATCACAAAATATTTACTTTGAATGGCTTCCTTGATACTTCTCGGGTCCGCATGCGTTCTTACTGCGCAACAAGCTGGCTCTTTTGAGGGAACACGCGAAAATTCAGCGCCCTCGACGCTTTTCGAACCAGCACTCGGAAGGGTTACAAAGCCTGCCAAGCGCTCACTTCCGGGACAAGCGGCTTACTTCCGGCGGCTTCATACCTGTTTGCTCAATGCGCCATCCAGCCCCTCTAGTGGAGATCAGTGGGTCTAAAATATCGACTGAATGCACTAGGAAGCCCAACTCCCAACTTCCGGGACAAGCATTGAACTTCCGGTGGCTTCACTTGCGCCAGGCTCGGAATAAAGCTCCTTCATGTTTCAAAAGTAGCGCAAGGTTCGTCGATGCACGAGGCACGTGCAACGTGCAGCCCTTGGGAAGATCATGGCGGCACAGCGGAGCACTGAGCTAGATTTCAGGCGCCATGAATTTCCCAGAAGTGGCGCGCGGCACGTGTCTCGAGCATTTCTACAACAATGAATTGCGCCACTTTTTCCCAGGATAGAGGGGCTTTAGCTCGGAAAGCAACTAAGCTGCCATCCAGCCCCCATAGTAAAGATCAGTGACTGGAACTCTTTCACGTTGTGGGTGAGAAGAAAATGAAGAACGGCTATTCAATCCCAGACGTCCAGGCTCAATCCGATCGAGGTCCTCAGAGAGCGCCCCGACCAGCTACTCAACCACCCTCGACACGGACGCGGCACGCATCGTGCCCCCGCGAACACCAGCTACCGCCCAGGCACCAATTTCCATAAACTCCCTAATCCAAAGTGAGTCCGGCAGTGACCCTGGGTCTCTGAGACCCACCAGTGCCGTCATCGACGGCACAGTCGTATCCTCGACGCTCCTGGACGTCCTCCCGGTCGAAGATGTTCTCGGCCACGCATTTTGCGAGGCTGGCGTCTCGGCCGACCTTGCCCGTGCTTGGTCTTGGAACGAAGAAACCGACCCATTGGATCCGAACTCGACGACTTCCAATGCCAAGCGAATCCTGGAGTAGCTCAGCAGGACCGACAGTGTCGAGCCCCACGGCGATGACGACCTCTTCGACGCCTGCAATGGCGAGGAGGAAAACCACACCAATAGAAAGTTACTCATTACAGAGAAACAAAGCGACGTCGAACGCTCCGAGTCGAACCTGCGCAGCACTGCCTACAAGTCGAGAGCGACGGGACCTCCGCCGCCAGTCCGCCCGACCCAGCAAGCACGTCAAGTCGACTGGGCGGTGTTTAGGGGGGCATTTAGTTTTCATGGGCCGACCAACTTCGGCGCACTTACCATTCGTTGCACGAAGAATTCTTGCCTCACGGACCCCACCCTCTGACCAGGTTTCTATGATTAATGCCGCTGTAACCAACATATTTGCGGCCGGCATAATCGAACACTCCTCACGTGGCCCATTCCTCAACCCCGTCTTCCTCAAATTAAAGTCAGCCACCGAGTCCCGCTTTGGTTTAGACTGTGCCGCACTTACTCCTCACCTATCGACACCTCCGTTCCGCCTTACTCCGCTAGCCCAGGCCATAAAAGCAAACTCCCTCCCGCTCCAAGCGTATATTGCGAAGCTCTACCTTGCCGAGGCCTTTTACAATATCACGCTTCATTCCTCTTCCCGCAACCTGACCACATTTAGAGTAGTCCACCGTTACTACCGTTTTTGGCGTATGCCCTTTGGGATACGACCGGCGCTGTTTTACATACAGCTCTTGGCCACACCCATTGCCAAAAATGCGCGAGCGTGGACTCTGGGCTGGGTCTCACATAGACAACTTCTTGCGCGCTCATCCCGACCGAGGCAAGTTGGCTAGAGTGCCTTCATACACACGCGCGCTTTTGCTTGAGTTATCTTGAGTGGTGACATCTCAGCCATTTTTATGCCCAATCGTTTTTTTATGCATTTTGAAGTACGCTCAATCCGGTGTCAATCAGCTCGAGCGCGTAGCTTTGGCTAATGCAGAGACGCCATTTTAGCGCCCAAGTCACGCACCAAGTTCGCGAGAGCGTCACGCGCTGAACATTCAGTGCAACAATGGATGTCTTCACCCTGAGACAGAGCCGTATATGTAGAGAGTTTGGTCAATGGGAGGCGCGGGCAGAGCCAGGGCGTGCAGCAGACTCGGAAAGAGGGCTTGGCATGCTCTCTTGACCAACCAGAAGCCGAAAACAATCCCCTAGCGGTGGTAGCGAGAAACAGTTCTGATCAAAGATCTATGTTCGTAAATGGTTTTAATAAGCGCGTAAGAGTGAAGTGTGGTAACCCTTTGTGGTAGAAAATAGGGTGCACGTGTGCGCGGCTTAACTCTGTTTTGCTCGGACAGAGTGTGACCGCTCGAACAGCAGATTCCCGGCCCTTGGCGCTTGGCGTACGGATTATGTCGATCGTTCCGCTTGTCGCACTCTTCCACCATCAATTTGGATGAGCGTGATTGAAACATCACGTGTACCATATTTTCAGTCATCGAGAGTTACTCCAATGCAGTTATCAGGTTTGTTTCTCGCGACCACCGCCAGGGCATTATTTCCGGCTTCTGGTTGGTCACATTCGAATTTCTGAAGACGTCCTGGAACACGCCCAGCCCGCTTTCGGCCAATGGCGCCTCCGCATTTGTCTCCTATACTTCCCAACGAATGGCCAAACTCTCTACATATACGGCTCTGCCCTGAGACAGACAGACATGTAGGCACCCTAAAGTTGGCGTGTACGGTGCGCCTCCTCGTGGATGAATCGCTGCGGTCGAGATTTCGCATCAATCTAAGCGACACGAGCCCTAGAGCCCACGCGACGCATTGATTTCTTTAGGCTCAGGATCGACACAGCCGATGACACCATTTCGCACACGCTAGAACACCTCTGGAGCCATTCCTCGTGTCCCTCGCTCGCTGGAGCGCCCGCTTCCCTCAAAGCACTCCAGCGGGCGGCGGGCTCCTTGGCATTTTAGTTTTGGCTCAATACTTCGTTTCAAATTGGGTCCAGACGCAGCTGATGTTACGAGCGCGAGCGTGTGGCCCTGAACAGTGCTTGCATTGCACGGGGGCGCGTGCTTGGCATGGACTCTGAAAGCCCGGAGCTCGCGCTTGTAGCATCGCCTGCGTCTGGACCCAAGCTGAAACAAAGTATAGTTTTTTTCTTCTCCGTCCCCTGTTTGACAGAGGTTCAGACGAAATTTATTTTTCACCCAGGTGGCTTCCTCTTCTGCGTGTTTGGCCGACTTTGCCGCACTGCCAACTGCTCCACCTTCCCCGCTACCCAACAACACATAGACAGATGCCTCCGGAGTCGGTTCTAGCGTAGTTGTCGGCGTCTATGCGCACGCAATCATCGCCCCTCTGCCGAGTCCAATATAGACGTTTCCACTGTTTGCAAAACTCCCAGTACACACATGCTAAATTACAGTCTAGCAGGCGCATGTTCGTCGCTTCGAAAAGCGAGAAAATCACACGCCATAATCACGAACCTTGAAAATGGAACCGGCCAGGAGCCCTTTCTTGGAAAAACCCGACTGGTGCCCCATGAGTTTAAGCCCGTGCAGCGTGCGCGTGATTATAGCTTAGGAAAGATGGAAATTGCACGAGTTTTCCCGCACCAGCAGAGACATGGAGGCGGCCAGTTGCCCTGCTTGCAATCGTCTATACCTCCAGAAAGGACTCGCCGTGTTGTGGTGCACGTGAATTGCCGAGAAAGGGACTCGCCTATACTCTGTTTCACCTAGGGTGCCTCAATGTCCTTCTATTTAGGATGATGCCACCCTTTGTAGTACCCGATGCCGACAGCACGCGCTCACGGGTAAAATACAAAGAAATCGACGAAAACAAAATGTCGCCATAGCACAGTCAGCCCCACAAACGCGTGCAGGACACGCTTTCACGTGCTTCTGGACAAAAAGGAAAATAAAGTGTGCACGACAAAATGGCCGGATGACTCCACCCTAAGCTAAGCGCACATAAAGGCACCCTAGTTTCACCTAGGGTGCCTTCGCATGTGCGCTTTGCTTGAGAGTGGTGGCATCTCGCCATTTTGTCACACACGTTTATTTTTATTTTTTGTTCAGAAGCGCGTGAAAGAGCGTGTTCCTGCACGCGTTTGTGGCGCTGACTGTGCTATGGCGACATTTTGTTTTCGTCGATTTCTTTGTATTTTCCCCGCGAGCGCGTGCTGTCGGCATCGAGTACCACAAAGGATGGCTTCACCCTAAACAGAAGGACATTGAGGCACCCTAGTTTCACCTTGTGTTGTACCACAGGAAAGGCTACAAGCACGAGCTCCTTGCTCTAGGGCACATCTCGGCGGCAGAAACTCTCGTGCACCAAGGGCAGCTGCCAACGCTATGAGCTCGCGCTTCTAGCCTTCGCTGCGGTACAACATAAGGTGAAACGGAGTATAGACACGGACAACAGAGCTTTGGCTCTCGCGCTCCGCCGTGGCCATGGACGAGCTTTGGTCATGGGAGGCGCGGGCAGAGTCAAGGCATGCACCAGACTCAGAAATAGGGCTTGGCATGCCTCTTGGCCAACCAGACGCCTAAAAGAATCCCCTAGCGTTGGTAGCGAGAAACTGTTTTGGTCAAAGGTATATGTTGGTATATGGCAGGGGTGGCCAAGCTGCGGCCTGCAAGCCGCATGCGGCTCTTCGCGTGTTAAAGTGCGGCTCACGGCTCCCTTGAGGAAGCTTGAGAAGTTGAGGAAAAAACGAGAAAGGACGGACAACCACAAACTTCCAAATGGAAGTGTGTGGTTGTCCGTCCTTTCTCGTTTTCTTCCTGGAGTTTTTTTTTTTTTTTGTAGTCAGTAACACGTACATTAACTATATTAATAAGGTGTATTATACGGCTATCAAGCCTCTTGTGAAAGTTAGGACCGTCAGATTCACGTCAGTGCGCTGTACGTCCAACTGAAGTTTTGTGGTGTATTATATGAGAGAGAGGGGTGTAAGAATACACCTTTTTTTCTGAGAGTGCTGTCCGCTAGGGTAGTGGGCACTGCGGGAACAGTTCATGAGACGCTCAATTTAACCGCGAATTTGTGACGGGTGCTAATGCCGGGGCACAGTGCGATGTTTTAAGCGGAAACGACCGATTACACGGCTGCGATCGCCGGCGGTTGCCAACGGCCACGGCGCTAAAAGGCGAAAAACATATCGAGCGGATACGGATGTGGTGTCACTTTTGGTTTAAATATAATTTAAACTCATAAATTTGTGAATATTTATTTTTTATTCTTCGTATCTTTTCGTTATATATGGACTCGCACGAGTTCAATTGCCGTTAAAATAAAAAGAAGTCTAGAACTACTTTTTGCCGCGGAAGGCTCTCTTGCTGTGGCGGTAACGAAGGCCTGGTGGCCTCTACCTTGGAGTGTTATCGCGTGCCTTGCTCCGGCACCCTTATTGGGTCGCGGGGGCCGCGGCTCCCACAGTTCGCCAAGTTATCATGAAACGGAGTATAGCCCAGCTCTCAACTTTATTACTTTATTCCACTTAGCAGTATTTACTAGAGGAGGGCTTTAGTTCTGCTCCTTCCGTCAGTGTGGGCGAAGACTCTTCTGCATATCTTAGGTTGCAATAAACTATAGCGACGGGAAAATGCGAATGGTTCTTCCAACGTTCAGCGGGAACTTTCTGAGGGTTGTTTACAAACGCTGCCGAACAAGAAAGTAGAGATGTTTATTAGGGGAATCGGTAGCCGAGTGGGCTAGCGCACACCAGCGCGGAGCACGAGGAGCGAAAGCTCACGCTGCGGAATCCAGGGATCCTGGTTTCAATCCCCACCCCTGCCCGTTTCGATCTGGATGAGCATCGTACCGGCGTGCGGTCGTGTATCACTACTGCGTGATGCGCGTTAAAGACCCCACGCTAGAGGTTGCACTGCACTGGTTAAATTTCTCATCTACAGCTGCGAGACAACTCGCCCGCTGAGGTAGACTAAGTTCTAGGCTGCATAAACATACACACACCCAATTTTTAGAGACGTTTATTTTTATTTTTATTGTATAGAATGCGATTATCCTCGAGTAACGGAAACAACATGTATGCTCGAGTATGAAGCTATATGATACAAGTAGATGTAGTGAACAAGCGTTGTAGCTAGAAACGTGTGCCACTTTTGACCAATTAGAAGCATTAAGACCTTTCTAAGTTCCTTGAATTTCACGTTATCGAATATCTGGGACTATCCTTTAAACCGTTTATTATAAAACGGCTGTCTAGCATTTCAACAAAACAAATTATTGGATAAACTGAAATAAACCGGTTTTTAAGAACGTGTAACTGGTAACCGAAACCGTAAGAATTCAAACCGTAAAAAAATCGAAACGAAACTGATATCTACAGGAAACGGTAACGGTAACCGTAACCGAAACGTTATATTTTTCGGTTTTAGTCCCCGTACAATTAAAAGGCAATCGTTTGAATGAAGACCATCCCAGAAGATAAAAAAGATTATAAGTATGTTGCTTTTTTTCGCCAATTATGTATACGAAATGGGCGTTATAAGGTTTGGTGAACTGCATCTCCAACTATAAAACATTGACACAGTCGACAAAACAAAAAAAAAACCTCCACAAGAAGGTTTCAGCTGGATGTGATGTCGCTTCTCCGCACAGCACCTTATTATTTTGTGAAGTCTAGCTTATAAAAAATTGATAGAAATATGGTTACAAGATGTCTATTGTAACGTGGTAAAATAAATTTGTCATTTCTATCGCCTTTACTCTATAGACTTCGGTTGAAAGTAAGTCAGTGGAAAGTGTTTTGAAAATTGAAGATACGGCGTGGCTTCATAAGAAGTTGAGTCGTTAAAATGTTGATATAATTTATCTAAACGGCCCGAAATAAATTTGTAAGGTCACTCCTGCATCCTCAAGATTCACGTGCGACATTCAACATCTAATCATAATGGGATGTCATCACAGTGTTACGTGTTTTCGCATATCTGAAGAAGTGAAAAAAAAAAAACCTTGCCGGAACGTTGTTTGTAAATTCAGATATATTCGAAAAACTGAATTCCGACATCGCGATGGCAAAATGAAAAGTAAGAAAAACTAAATACGGTGCCATGGCAAGACATTTTGTGATCGCACAAAATCGGTAATCATTAAAACAAAATATCTGCATTTTTTTTTTTTTTTAGTATCGGGCTATTGGCAAAGGGGGTTTACCATTTATCTTGTCAAGGTTCGCTCAAAACGACGGGTTACGACAAAAGTCACTGTTCTGGTTTTCAGTTTGGAGCATATTATTTGTGCTTTTTAGAGGGAGGGGGGGGTGTTTTTATAACAATAAAAGCTATAAATCTGTACGTTTCATACGTCCAGGTGTCTTAGTCATAGTCAGAGTCATAGCTCTTAGTCATAACAAGTAGATTACGCCTCCGCGTCGATTAGGAAACGCAAAGGCATGCTGCACATGGTGGTAAAACATTGTTGGTTGTCTTTTTAATATGTAAACGTTTACTCGTCGATGACTTTCGTTTACTCAGCACGGAGCCGCTCCCGCCGTCATCAAGACTATTCAATTGACTTCTCTCTATTACCCGAAAAAAGCAGGCGCGATTCACATTTTATTTCGCCGAATCGTTTTCCAATAAATTAGTAACCGCCACATTATATTACGGTTTTGTTTCGGTTCGAGTTCAATTATAAATATTTATTTTTGATTACGGCTTTGTTCAGGTTCCAACAATAACGGCTTTGCTCGATTTCCGGTTCGGATTCGGTTCGACATCCTCTAATATCACAGGGCGTTATTCAATACTCTTGCCCTAATCAAACTTTTTTTTGTATAAATAAGCAAGAGAACAGTGCGCTATAAAACTTTTCAAAAATATATTTTTAGATTCTGTAATAATCATACTCAAATTTCGTAGGTGTAGCTCTAAATAAATGCTCGACTAAAAACTTTTTTTTTCTATGTGCGGGAGGATAAAACAGAAGAACCGTCGGATTGACGCTGCTACTCAGTATTGCACAGCGCACACGCTGGGACATGTTCGATCTGCTTTAGAATGTTAATCTCTAACAAGTTTTCAAGATTTTCTGCCATGTGGTACCTAAGGTGCCTTATGTGAGTAGGAGCGTCATCCCAACGGGTTGTTTCTGTTTTCCTCCAGCACGTAAAAAGAAAACAAAAAACATGAATTTTTAAATTTATACTTACCAATTTAGATATGATAAATGAACCATCTAAAAACACATTTGTGTACAGCTGTAAGGCACTGTGATCACTGGCTTATATACACAATTTCTTACACCCCAACAGCACTCGAGAACACCCCGTACATTCACATTTCGCAACTGTAAATCCGTAATGTGCGTGGTGAGTGCACGCTCGATCGACAGTCACCTGATCTGACTGTCGTGCTGGAGGGTTTCTTTGCCGAGCAAGAAAATGCGCGTGCGAGACGCGTCAATATTGAGGTGCACGCGTGGAGAAATGGATCATTAGAAGTGTCTCGTTTCCTTCAGAGTCACTACTAAAAGTACTGACGTAGTTTATAGAAGAAAATAAAGATTAAACATTTGATAGTTACGTGCCTTTCTCTACCTTCATTTATGTTTTGGGGGACTGATTGCAAAGTTCTAAAACGATATACGCATCGTGGCTCAGTTTTAATTAGGCATTATTAAAGTTTCGAATAAATGATTACACGAAAACTATTAAGATATACTATAAAAAAACTGGTTTATAGAATCTTGAGGAGTTTAATATTTGTTTTGTGTGGTTCTTTGCATAATGATGTTCGTTTCATTGTTTCATACCGTAGCTGGCCAGATTCCTATATGTGGATCAAAGTGAAGGATTCTAGTGAACAAAAAGACGAAATGGACATTGATTACGATTATTATAATGAAGGTAAGCCATGGCTGATATTGTTTTAGACTCACACGTTGAGTTAAATAACGTTATTTTTAGTTTATTAAGTCAAGAAACGTGTTCTACTGCATCGCCAAAAACAAACCATTTTGACCGAAATCAAACTTCATGCCCAGAAAAACCTTTGAAGCGTGCAGTCGCTCTGCAAGAGTAGGCGTCAAGCTTTTCTAGACAAACAAGCAAGAGGCAGTATTATCAAAATGTGCATTTATCTTCCCAATCCTGATAAACACAGAGAGCACAGAAGGTGTTGTGCGTGGATTATGCGTGCGTTATTATTTTTTATGCTTGGCTACCTGGAGCTCGGGGTGGTTTCATGCGCGTTGCGTACACGTCACACTGATGCGGCCCCTGTCTTATCAGAATGATTAAGGCAAATTAAAATGTATTCAGGAGCGGAGTCACCTGCCCGTGCCGACAGTCGCCTGCTACTGCAGGCTTCCATGGGCGCTTACTTATTCCTGCTGCTTGTGTTCTCGTTCGCCTCCTCCTCGAAACGTCGAGATGCATAAGCGCCAGGCTGCAGATCGCAAGGTCCGAGATTCGATCTCAGCCGCTCGTTCAATCTCGAGTAATCGTAATTTAGCATGCTTAATTACGATGAAGTCTTACTAGTCATATCCTAGGTACGCCTTCTAGGCCTTTTACGCATTTGCATCGCCTGTTCATGGGCTATGTATACTTTCATGATTATTTGGTCATGTGACGATTTCTCGTTACGCTTGAGTGAAACGCTCCTCGTAATAAATCCACCCCTCAAACACATTCTACGTCAAATTTATTTAAAAAAGGACAGTCACTGAATATAGTGGAACAGTGCAAGCCGCAGTCCAAATAAAACCTATGTAGCAGCGTAGAATTTGGGACAGAGAATTTCCGCAATTTGTTCGTTTTGTGATGGTTATGAAAGCAACTAACCGGAAGTTGATTAAACCGATTACCTTCATAGAAACAAATACTGACTGTCAAATAAGAGGCTCAGGAGTTTCTTTGATATGCATGATATCGCCGATTTTTCAAAGTTAGCTTGAGTAGAAGAGTCCAAAGAGCTTCTTATAATGTTGACATTGTCAGCCGTAAAATACATGTTCGGTGAGTGTGATTTTTGTTAATAAATTATCTTTAGGTTACAAGAGTTATCGGCTGCTTTTTACCGACTACACAACCTGCTTCACCTTACAAAGGGAATATGATAATGGTAAGCAAGAACTCATTTTTTCTACTGGGCTTATTTTGTATTATGCTTAATCTTATTGACTTGATCGATTCTAAGCGCTTTGACTAAAAAATCATAAACAAAATATGTGTGGCACACTCGTTCTTTAGTGTAACATTTAGAGATGCGGACAATGTGCTTGAATGCTACGCTGAGAAGTGAATTGACAAAAATAATTCTGTTATTTTTACTTTATTTAAATGCCGTCCATGCCTAGTTGCTATTCTATTCAGTTTGCTCTATTCAGGAAAGCGTTTCATAACGCAATAAAAGAAATATCCTTTGCCATTTGCAGCATAAATATTATAGCCTTGAAGTTTGAACCTGCAGATGGCTCTATTTTACATTGCTTAGCCTATTTACAATAGGCATAACTGTGTTGCGCGCGACAGATAGGTTGTCTATCACCGAGTCTGAAAA
>JAZHYW010039840.1:0-12500 GCA_037355805.1 Ixodes ricinus
CCTGAAGATGAAGTGTTTTAAATCACTTAATATACTTAAGGTCCTGTCGCATGTGTCCTGGGGTGCTGACCGTCTTTGTCTCTTACGTATCTATCGGTCGGTCGTTCGATCCCGACTTGATTACGGCTGTATTGTGTATGGCTCTGCCCGGACATCGGTTCTCAAAATGCTGGACCCTGTTCATCATCAGGGGCTGCGGCTTGCTACCGGGGCTTTTCGCACATCTCCTGTCCTCAGTCTATACGCAGAAGCAAACGAGCTCTCTCTGGAGAAAAGAAGATATGAACTGGGCTTTACGTATTTTATGCGAATTAGATCGGTTCCTAACCATCCAACCTTACACTGCATGGAACAAACACGCTATGAGCGAACTTTCAGTAACAAGCCTTCAGTTGTTCCACCTCTTGCCATGAGGGTTCGCAATTCTGCGGAGTCTGTAGGACTGGACGTGTTGCCTCCAGTTGTACAGTGCATGAGTTCGGCAGCTCCTTGGGACCTAGTTCCCATTCAGTGCGAACTGGAGCTAACAAAATTCAACAAAAAAGACACTCCTCACGAAGTCCTGAGGCAAGAATTCCTTGAACTCCAAGCACAGTATCACGGCTTTATAAGTTTCTACACAGATGGTAGTAAAACTGACTCCTCTGTGGGTTGCGCAGTGATCGGGCCTGGGATGCAGCTTGTCCGGAGAATTAATGACAGTGCCTGTAGTCTTACGGCAGAGCTCTATGGCTTACTCCTCGCCACAGATAAGATCCTCAAACAAAAGCTTCATAAGTCAATTGTTTACACCGATTCACTTAGTGCTTTACGAGCTCTTGCCAGAGTGGGAGATGATCGCAACCCACTTGTAATAGAAATAAGGAACAGGCTAATTTCAGCCGCAAAACGGAAGAAGAAAATAATATTATGCTGGGTTCCTTCACATGTCGGAATTGCCGGAAATGAGGATGCTGACAGAGCAGCAAGTACTGCTAAGGATCGAGAAGTCGACCTGTGGAAAATACCTTACAGAGACTATGGACATGTTCTGAAATTTTCCATAAGACGCAAGTGGCAAGAGGAATGGGACCGAGAAATAAACAATAAGTTGCACGCAGTAAAACCACTACTTCAGGAATGGGAGAGTGCACGACACCGCGAGCGTTTTTATGAGGTGGTATTGTGCCGATTGCGAATTGGTCATACCCGTCTTACCCATGGGCATCTTTTGCGTGCGGAGGATGCTCCGGAGTGTGAACACTGCCACATTCCGTTAAGCATCCTACATATCTTACTTGTATGCCCTTTGTATGACCAAGAACGCCACAGACACTTTGCTAAGGCTTACCAAGAGCATACACCATTACATCTCGCCCTTTTACTCAGCGATGAGCCGTTGATTCCACACAAGTGTGTTTTCAACTTTCTTAAGGATATAAGACTCCTGGACCAGTTATAATTTTAATAGTTCGTCGTATTCATTGCCGCATCTTATGTGCTTGTACTTTCATGATCATTGTTTTATTAAACTACAAGCTACTATAGCTCTTTCTTCTCTTTAACCTTGATTTCAGCAGTAGTCCTAGTTGTTGGCGCATTATAGCCTTGGTCGCTGCTGCGCCATTAAACCCCAATCAACCAATCAATCAATTTTAACAAATCAAGGGAGATTATTTGATGATCGCTAAGTGATTCTATGTCTAACACATTCCAGTTATGTATTAAGTTCTGTAGGTTAGATGATGTTGCTGTAATGTCTATCCAACTCCTCCCATTCCCTGTAGTAAATGTCGGAGGTGAATATGGATTATTTACTATAACTAAGTCGTATTTTAAGAAAACGTTTGCTAATTGTTCCCCACGATCATCGGTTATATCTCCCCCAGCTAGTGTTTTTCGCATTGAAGTCCCCTTCTATTATTATCTTTGTCTTTGGTAAAGTTGTCATTAGAATATTTAGCCTTATTAGGTAGTTAATTATTGGTGTAGTAGGAGAGATGTAAACAAATCTTATGGAAATATTAGGAAATGTACATTCTAAGCCTATTAAATATTTTTCTAATTTAATTGAAGATGTTGAACAGTTTTGATCTTTAATAATGATAGCACATTTGAAATAGTTTTGTGAACAGTATATAATATCAGAAATAGAAAATCCTATTATTTTTTCATTCAGTATGTATGGTTCTTGAATTAATATGAATGTTGCATTAAGTTTGTTATAAATATTATTTAAATTATTTGTTGCTGCTTTTGATTTTCCTAAATATAGCTGCAAAATTTAAGTTTATTGTCCATATATGCCTTCTACTCTGTTCAAAATCCGATTCCAAACCTAGTATATTATTGAGGATAGTCTGTTTGTGCTCGGATGCGAGCGATGTGGAACGCGAGTGTTCCACACTCGCTCCCTCCAGACGGATGATTTGCGTTTATTCTTCTATTTTTACATCCCCGACATCTTCCCTCCTGATAGTGAGTGATTTTACATTCTGTTGGTGAGTGGTTTTCTGCACATATAGTGCAGAAAACAGACTTTGAGTTACATTTTGTTTTGGTATAGACATATTGACGGCATTTCATGCATCTTGGGATGCAGACATTTTCTGTTAGTAAGCATGATGTCCATCCAAGGTGAACTTTCTCCTTAGATTTCATCCTTGGATATATGTGTGCTTTTACTTCAAAAATGTGTGTTATGTTTCCAGATTTTTCTTTATAGCTAGTTTTGTGAGTCAAAGTCCTGAGGTTTGATTTTTAGATCTTCGTTTTGAATTATTAAGTGTTGTCAAAAGTTCAGCAGGTAGTATATCAGGATCGACTCCCGATACTCTCAACTGTAGATTACGTTTATTTGGTTTTCTCATAACAAACATATCACGGGTGCTTGGTGTTGTTCAATGGCTTGGAACAGGGACTCCAGTTCTTGTGCGGAGTCCGATTGTACTGCCAAGCCATCCTTAATTTATTTTAATGTGACTCCTGATAGTCCTGTGCATGTGGATCAAAGTGCTTCTTCAGAAGTTCTTTGATGTCACCTGATGCTGTATTGGTTGTATCTCGAAGATAAATAAGTAAAGCATTTTTCGGTCTTGAGTGAGATGGTTGTCCTTGTTCTAGGTTTATTGGTTCCTGTCGCGTCGCAGGTTGCTGCGTCACTCAAGTGCCATCGGTTCCCCTACTCGAGTTCTCAAAGCATCTGCATACGAGTAACTTCGTCCTCTTCCAATCGGGTCTTCCGAGCGACATTTTCGGTGGTGTGTTGTCCTACGGGTCATCATTTGTGGAAAGAGTAGAAGAATTTGGCGGCCAATATCGTTATTAAGTTTAGATTTCTCGTCGATCACAAGTTGTCTGATACTCATGTAATTCCTCTACTGAGTTGGGTTTGTCTTTTTCTGGTTCGGTTCCCTGTCCCCCCTGTCCGCTATTAGATTGATCTTGGGAAGTAATGTTTGATGGATTGATTTACCGGTGGTGTTTAATCTCTTTAAGGAAATTAGAAATCAAGAAGAACACTGTTGTTGGAGTTACCTAAACAGTTCTGAATCTAGTGTTCGAATCCAATTGCCATTACTGGAATAGTCATAGTGGACACAAATTATAAACATTAATTCCTAGAATTCTAGAGAAGCCAAAGTGATGTTCTATATATCAAAATAATCGGAAGGACCTTATTAATCTAATCACTATGTTTGTTTAACTGAGTGTCTGAAAGGCAACATGGAAAAAGGTTGAAACGATACAGGCTTACTGTTTTTTGATCTGGTAGGTTGCGCGTCTAATGAAGAAAAAAAGGAACTTGCAAATAAACATCCCACGGTTATTGCAAGCTCGTTCCCATTGGTGGCAGCGCTTCTCCCTTTTTCAAATTGGCATTTATATAAAAGAAAGCGATTTAGCTATTTTTAACTTTTTTTCTAATTGGCTTAAACCTGTTATACCTCGAATGGCACAGGTTAAAGCGAACTTTATTTTTAGTTTTGTTTATACTCTCCACTTAGAATTATCCCTATCTATTATCTAGCGAAACCAAAGCCAAGGGAACGGGCTTGGAAAAATCAGCGGGGAAAGAAGACCCTGTTGAGCGTGACTCTAGTCTGCCTCTCTGAAGAGACATGAGAGGTGTAGCATAAGTGGGAGGCCGGTGAACTCTCGCGGTTGTGCTGTGCCGCCAATGAAATACCACTAAGTTCATTGTTAATGCGAATAGCATTCTTTGGATACTTCACGCACTTTTCGTCTATCTATGTATCTATCTGGCTATCTAACCTCTTACGCCGCGGGTCGATAAATAAATAAAAAGACTGGCGCCGGCTGGGATTCGAACCGTTGACCCTTTGATCAGCAGGCAGACGCGCTAACCACAGAGCTATGAAGGCAGTCATTCAACGCACTCTAAACACTTGTTTATATCTTTACCATAGGACGCGCTTTACAGCGCTGTCACAGCTACCGGTGCGCGCGCGTTCCATGCACGAGGGCTAGCTCACCCTCTCCCGCGCTCACCCTCTCCCTCTTGCTCACCCTCTCCCGCGCTCGGGAGAGGGTGATGTAGCGGCCGTGCTCAGCCTCACGAGAGCGGAATGAGCCCTCGTGCATGGAACGCGCGCGCACCGGTAGCTGTGACAGCGCTGTAAAGCGCGTCCTATGGTAAAGATATAAACAACCGTTTAGAGTACCGTTGGTTGAGACTAGCTGAGACGCCAGAAAGTCTGGTCGGTACCATTTTGAGTGTTTGTGCGTATGGCGCGTGCTTTGCTCGCCTTCCTAAGTGACACAAACGCACGTGCTGGGCTGCGGAGATCGTGCGCAGGGCTGTGAAAGTGTCAACAAATTTAGAATCACCTCAAGAGTGGGCTGGCGTATCTAGAGTGTGCCGGCCACCTGACGAACGCGCATAACTCCGCACCGTTTGATGCTATTCGCATTAACGTAGATAATCATTCCCAAAAGATGGGTTCTGCTGATTTTTTCTTTACTTACTCGGTGAAGCAGAAAGCGGACCATGAGTGTCCACGCTTCTAGCACTAAGTGCAAGGCCCTTCGTTGGCCCGCACGATCTGTTCCGAGGACAGTGTCAGGCGGGGAGTTTCACTGGGGCGGTACATTTGTCAAATGGTAACGCAGGTGTCCTAAGGTGAGCTCAGCAAGGACAAAAACCTCGCGTAGAGCAAAAGGGCAAATGCTTGCTTGATCTTGATTTTCAGTACGATTACAGACCGCGAAAGCGGGCCCCTCGATCCTTTTGACTTTAAGAGTTTTAAGCAAGAGGTGTCAGAAAAGTTAACTCAGGGATAACTGGCTTGTGGCGGCCAAGCGTTCATAGCGATGTCGCCTTTTGATCCTTCGATGTCGGCGGTTCCTATCATTGCAAAGCAGAATTCGCCAAGCGTTGGATTGTTCACCCACTAATAGGGAACGTGAGCTGGGTTTAGACCGTCGTGGGACAGGTTAGTTTTACTCTACTGATGACTGTCATTGAGATAGTAATCCTGCTCAGTACGAGCGGAACCGCAGGTTCGGTCACTTGGTTCATGTGCTTGGTCGAGAGACCAGTGGTGCGAAGCTACCATCCGTGGGATCACGACTGAACGCCTCTAAGTCAGAATCCCGTCTAAGCAGTGCAATGATATCGTGCGCACTTGCAGCGTTTACAGGTGACGTTAGAGTTTCTCGGGTCGATCGCGGCGGGCCGCCGCGATTCCCGGCTCGGCGACGCCACATGGGCGTGGGGACATTAGTCGTTCGCCGAGGTAACCGTGCGGAGCGACGCACCCATGCACTCGTTTTTTGTGTGAACCGTTGCGGTGTCAAATCGTCTGTGAGACGACTCAGGTACCTGTCGTGGTGTCGTAGTTAGTAGAGCAGCCACCACACTACGATCTTTTGAGGCTCAGCCTCTGACCGGGAGGTTTGGCCACTATCTCAAGATGAATATCCTCCGCACACATTGTGAAAGAAAGAAAAAAAATACATTTTTTTTCTTTTTTTTACACACTTCGTACGGTTAACTTTACGGTCATCAAATGTGTAAGATTTTGTGGTTAACCGTGTATGCATTGAGCTCAAGAGAGTAGGCCTTCACTTGTGTTGACGTACACGAGTCTACAGTATTTTATGTACAAGTTCCTACTCCTGCTCCTTCTTCGTTTTTATTTTATTTTTTGTTTTGTGTTTTGTCTGTGCTCTTGTCCACTCCTTGAACACTTCCAGCCTGCTTCGATTTCTCTCTTTTTTAATCTGTAAATTCGTTTTTTTCGTTGTTAATTGTTTACTCCCGCCATTTACCCGCCCTTGGTTCAATGTCTTCAGCCTACGAATAACATGCTAAAATGTTTCTTTTGACCTGATACAGTATTGTTCTAAGCGCGCGCCCATTCTAGGAATATTCTGAGCTTAGTGGTTTCTAACATTCTTTCCTGACCCTTTTCGTCAAAGTAAAATTTCTTTGTTGTTATAACAGATACTCCCGCCGTTTACCCGCGCTAAGTTGAATTTCTTGAGCCTTCGAATAACCTGATGAAAAGTTTATTCTTCACCTCATACAGTATTGTTCTAAGCGCGCGGCCGTTCTAGGAACATTCTGAGCTTCTGAGTTGACCTGCTTCGTCAAAGTAAAATCTCTTCGTTGTATACAGTTACTCCCGCCGTTTACCCATGCTTAGTTGAATTCCTTGAGCCTTCGAATATCATGCTGAAACGTTTCTTTTCGCCCTTTATGGTATTCTTATTTTCTGACATGCTATATTCGATTACCTTGGCTCGCAAGGAGCGCCCGTTCTTGGAATATTATGTGCTTGGTGGTTTGAACATTATTTCTTGACGCTATTCGTCAAAGTGTTAAGCGACCGTTTAGTAAATGCACTGCAGCCGCAATGAGGCGCCGTTGTGCTGCATACACGTACGTATTGTAGGTATCCCTTTCGCCTAGCCGCGTTCTGAAAGAAGAAGAAAACACTATTTTGCGGGGGCTTTTTTATGCATGCATAGCAAGCGACATCGAAATGTCGTGTAGTTTCGTATCGCGACCAGTCTTTACGAAAACTCAATTTCACTTGGTCAACAGGTCCGTCGTTTTGAACAGCTCGACGTCTCTCGGAATTCTGGACAGGTTCACCCCACCGGCAAGTGAAAGCCCATGCCGGTGAACGAAAACTCCACGTACAAGGAAGGAAGGAAGGCTTTCAAGCTGCGCAGCCAACGAAAACGAAACTGTGTGCCTCTCTCGGCTGTTCTTGCCTTCAGGTTGCTGGGACATGGCTGAAGTGTGTTCGCTCCTCGAGTTTTCTTTCTTCAACCTTAGGGAGGCCTGTGCTCGACGGGACCTGATCGCGACGGTCCAGCCACCCTCGCGTTCGCTTCGCTCACGTAAACAAGCCTACGTCCCCATTCGCTAAAAACAACCATCCAACTCTTCCGTAGGATTGTCACTTGTGTATTTTGTGTCATTTACAATCAAAACCAGAGGGCGCTGCGAAGGTAAAGGTTCGAGAAGTTGAGCCTCGCTTTAGTTTCGCTGGGTGGTGCCACTATTCATCCATTTGTTGTTTATTTTTTATTGATTAATTTTTTATTGATTTTATTTTACATTACGTCGTCTTGTCATATAAATAGCAGGTACCGAAAACATTTGCGCGCGCCTTCGCACCTATTGGGCACCAACCACCTGGCGGCGCGACTTATTTTCCAAATTTTGTTTACAAGCTATGACAGCGTTTTCATCTATCTAGCAGTCTCCTACATTCGTTCTTTTTTAATATTTCTTTGTTCTCGCCTTTGTCTCGAGTCGTCCCTGCGGAGTGGTGGTTCTTGGTGAGCTCGGTGCTTTCCCACGTGTTACTTTGAGATTCTGGAGCGCAAATTTATATAAAAAATCTTTGCAGCCGTGAGTAGTATGCTCACGTTGCATGTGGGATAGTTGACATCACCGCCAACTGCATCATTTTACGAGCATAGCTCGAACTGCATAGTGAAAAACTACATTTCAACGTCATGTCACGTGACCCGAGAGAATAGCCAATCAGTGCCCGATGCAGTTTTCTATATAGTTGAGTTTGCGTTCTAGCATAGATAGACAGGACGTGGTTTATTACGGTCCATAGTTCTCTAGGAGAGATGGATGCAATGATGTTCGTAATAACACATAGATATCGGAAGTAGAAATATAAATGACATTTGGACATCGCATCGCACGAAGCTCGAAACTATGCAGATCACTGTCTCTTTAAGATAATAATGCTAGACTCTCCAGATGGCGTATTTTCGAGTGTCGTCCTCCAGTGTCCATGCCAAGCCGTTATGTGATCTTGATACCGTTAAATGTACTGATGACAACGACCGAAGATTTCGGTTCTGCTGAAGCTATATTTGGTTTTACGTGCACTTGTTTCGGGGCCTAATTTTTACGCCTGCGTGGTTTATCAGTCGTGAGCGCTCTAATATTTCGTTAGGGTGTCGCAATCATTGCGAGACTGCTATATATACTTGACAATTTGGACATCCCTCTTTCCTATACTTTGTTTCCGCTGAATGGGGCATTGCAAAGGGACGAAGGAAACAATACGCTGCTTCGTACGGCGTGCCTATCAGTGTCAAACAGGAGCCTTCATTCACGACATAGAATTCTAGAGGTAGGACTGCCTGAATATGCCCAAGGAATCCCTTGTGGTCCTTTGAAGCACTTGCCTTTCACTCAAATATTTGCTTGGAACACCCGTAAATTGACGCGGCCTTTGCATCTTCACAACTGAATGTTAATTTCCCACACTTAGCATGGTTTTTGCACGGTCTTGCCGTTTAGGTTACTGGTGGACAACCAAGGACGTCATCAACGAAAAGGAAATGTGCTCAAAATTCTAAACTTCTTTCACGTATAAAGTTCTAATTATGTCACATTCTTTATATTATATATATATATATATATATATATATATATATATATGTATGTGTGTCTCTGGAGTACCAGTCACTAGTTGGAGCGAAAGCGATGGAAATGCAAAAAAAAAGAACAAAGAAAACTATGTTTAGAAACCTTTTTGCATGACTTCATCAATACCAGATGCAGCCCATGCTACAAGAGCGAGCTCCGCGCTTCCAGCGTCCCTGCCAAGCATGCGCGCTCGTACACTGCAAGCACTGTTCAGGGCCTCATGCTCGCGCTGGTATCCTCGACTGTGTCTGGACTTGCAGAAACGAAGTATGCTGGTCAGAGATTTCTTTTTGCTGAGAAAATCACATCCAGGTGTGCAAAATGCACGCTGCATAACTTCCGCGCTTAGTGCAACCCACGTATTGAGACACAAATATCACTCTTGCATGGTGCAGCGTCTGTGAGGAACCGCGCGAAGGACTGGCACCCCGAAAACGCCTTTTCTTGCAGGAGTGATTTCGCAAACGATGTACTTCTGCAGGACCACACTGTCCTGCTCTTTTCCGAAGATGCGGAGTGGAACAACATTTATAAGACTGTATTCTTTTTAAACCACCCCTTTTCCCTTGTTGCTTTTTCCTCTTCTTTTCATTTGACGATGCTCTGCAGGATAATTTATAAATAAATTAATTAATTCATTTATTTATTTATTTATTTATTTATTTATTTATTTATTTATTTATTTATTTATTTTTATTATTATTATTATTATTTTTAATATTATTATCGTTATTTATCAGTGCTGACGGAATCCATCCTTTGTTTTCGGGCTGCGGATTGGAGAGTTATAATACTTGTTCACACTAATCCTTTATTCCATTTATTTTCCAGCCAAGATTACTCGGAAGTTCCAACAATACTGCGAGAATTTGACCGGCTGCCGACTTTCGTCTGCCCCTGAAAGGCCACTAGAGTTTTTGATTTCAGGTATCTCTGCCGTACACACTTGTACTTCTATTCATCGTTAGACTAATAGGCTGTGAACCGTTCTGAAACGGTTAGCGTTATATTTCCTTCCGTTCTGTTCCAAAATGGCAGTTAAGTTTCGCTTCGGCCAGAAATAACGATTCGGTTCCGGTTTTCGGATCGCTAGGGTTTTCGGTTCGACACTTTGGTCATCACCCCTCATGTCACTACGTGCATCGGCCCCCTCTGCAAGAAACCAACCTGTATAAAAATTCACTTTTCGAAATGCCCTCTTACTTGAACTGTGAAGGTTTTCAAGTGCATTCTCTCTTTTTCCTTTGTTGAGCGCACAATTCCAGACTTTTTCTTTTCCGACCGTGCAATAAAGTGTCCTGCAAGGGGAAGAACAACCTGTCAGTTGACCTCCGTTGGATGTGCAGTGTCAATGTTCCAATGTTATACTTGAACGTATTCTTTTTGCCTTCCTATTTTTCGCGGCAATCATGTATATGTATATATATATATATATATATATATATATATATATATATATATATATATATATATATATATATATATATATATATATATATATATATATATATATATATATATATATATATATATATATATCTGCACATATACATAAATAAAGCAATAAATAATAATCCATTACAAAAAAGGAATAGTGCATTTATTGGAGGAATCTTGCACGACCTGTCAAAGCCACGCATATCGGGCTTTCTGAAGCTTGAAGCTAGCTTAGGAGATTTCTTTCGCTCGCACCCAATTTGACGCATGAGGACGGGCCTGTACGAACGCCTCGGTATTCAAGGTGGTCAACAAAACTTACTTACATAATTTAACATCCCGTGCACATCATTTAAAATCATGGGCGTCTTGCTTCACACATAAACAAGATTTTTTTCCTTTTTTAAAGAAATGCAACCGGACATGTTTATCAAACGATACGAAAAGGCGAGAGAAAAATTTGGGAAACACGTCACGTGACGAGAAAGGAAATCGCACATCCTCAAGCCTGCAAAAGATACACGCAATATCTACAGTACTGGGATTAAAAGCGCGGCCAATCCCCCGTGCAGTAGCGCCAATCGTGTTGCTCACGTCTAAGTGACACAGGCCTCGTTGGAAAGCTAGCTTTCCGACGCGGTTAACCG
The DNA here is from genome assembly GCA_037355805.1 of Ixodes ricinus. NCBI lineage: Eukaryota > Metazoa > Arthropoda > Arachnida > Ixodida > Ixodidae > Ixodes > Ixodes ricinus. Next base: position 10,999 of record JAZHYW010039840.1, read on the forward strand.
GTAGAACATTATATATTTACTATTGTGTACTTCGGACGTGATTAATTCAGACTGCTTTGAGGTCAACTAAGAGGGCGTTGCTTCCCAATCAAACAAAAGAGGGCGATTAGAAATAGAGCAAAGAATTCGCGTGCAAAAAAAGATATTCGTCTCTTATCAAGCTTGACAGAAAATCAGGCTACATCTCCAGTAATTTGTTTGAAAGCGGTGCCTGTCGCAAGTAAAATAGCGTAAATTGTTCCGCTCTCGCTGGGTTCAAAGGGAAAGAACGCCCGTGTCAGAAATCAATACGGTTAACCACCAAAAAACACACATATATTTTAAAATCTCGTGCACTTCATTCCTTCTCAGTACATTGTGGCAAACGAAGCGGGCCTTCCTTGCCAATGAAAGGGAAGAGGGAGATTAGAAATAGAGCAAAGAATACGCCTGGAAAGAAAGAAATTCGTCTCTTATCAAGCTTGGCACAAAAGCACGGGAAATGTCCGGCATTCAGTTTGAAAGGGCTGCCCGTCGCAAGTTCGGTAGGCTAAAATGTTCGGCTCTCGGCCAATCGAAAGCGCCAGAAAGGCGGTGTCACAAATCAACATGAGTAACCCCTCAAAACACGAATACTTTAAAAATGCTTGATTTGCACTTGATTACTTGAGAGTACATTGTGGGAATCGAAGCGGGTGTTCCTTCCTAATGAAACGGCAGAGGGGGATTAAAAATAGAGCAAAGAATTCGCGCGAAAAAAAGGAATCGCCTTTTATCAAGCTTTTCAGTACAGCATGCGAGATCTGGAGTATTTAGTTTGAAAGCGCTGCTTGTCGCAAGTACAACAGGGCAAATTGTTTGGCTCTTTCGCAGTTAAAAGCGTAAGAAAGCGAGCGTCGTGTATGGACCCGGTTAACCGCCAAAAAACACGAATATTTTAAAATCTCGTGTTTTCACTTGATTCCTTCGCAATACTCTGTCGAAAACAATGCGGGCGATCCTAACCAATAAAACGGAAGAGACATAAGAAATAGAGCAAAGAATTCGCTCGAAAATAAGAAAATCGTTTCTTATCAAGCTTGCCAATAAATAACGCCAGACCTGCAGTGTTTCGTTTCAAAGCGTTGCCTGTCGCAAGTAGAATGGGGCAAACTGTTTGGCTCTCGCGCAGGTGAAAGCGCAAAAAAGCCAGTATGGGAAATCGACACGATTAACCTAAAAAAACACGCATATTTTAAAATCGGGGGTTTTGCAACTCATTCCTTGAGAGCACATTTGCTCCAGCAAATCGGACGTTCCTTCCCAGTGAAAGGAAAAAAAAAGAAATAGAAAAGAGAATGCGCGCGAAAAGAAAGAAATTCCTGACTTATCAAGCTTGCACGAAAAGCACGCGAGTTCATGAGTGTTGCGTTCGAAAGCGTTGCCTGTCGCAAGTACAATAGCGTAAAGTGTTCGGCTCTCGCCCAGTAGAAAGCGCGAAAAAGTCAGTGTCGCATATCGACACGGTTAATCGCTAATAAAAC